>CAXFZR010000564.1:12500-65366 GCA_964007535.1 Brachyptera risi
TCTATTGTTGTTTTGGCTGTTTTGCAATAAATCCAAGAAACATCATTTTTCTAGTGTATTGCCTCAGACTAGCCAATTGGCTATGGGGCATAGTTTGTAGTAAATTACAATTATATTTAAATATTAATAAAGAATTTTGAACTGAACTGAAGTGCATTTATCTTGGAATTGAATATTTTACCAAAAATGTACCTTTTTCTCAAAAACTGTTGAAGCTGGACCCTTGAATTTTTCGCACTATATTTATACATATGTACTACATATGTGGACAGGATTTTATAACTCTGCAACAAATACATGTAATTAAAAAAAATTAAAACATGTTGAAAAATGTAGCAAATTTTGGAGCATCGCTTAAAATTCCATTGTTGTGAGCATTGTTGCAATATGATTATGAAATCCTGTCAGTGTGTACACAAACTTCAAAGGTGTATGTATAAAAAAAAATGAGTATTCCAAGTGGAGTAGTTTCTGAGATGAAGGTACATAAAATTTGGTTTTTCGAAATGGATGGGATAGGGCTTACAATGTCCCCTTAATTATCGGGTAGGCCCACTGAATCATTTTCTACGTTACAAAAATTTGATTGTGAACCACCAACTATTTCACTTATCTTCACCCCATCAACAGCTAGGCTATCTGGGGATACGAATAGGTGCATAAGTAAAATGAAGTTACAATTAATTTTTCTTTTCATCTGGGAATCGAACCCACTACCGATTTGACTTCCGGTTTCAATATGCAGTACCGTCTCGCAATGTTTCCCTATCTAAAATGCAAAAAGAACGAGAAATATCGTGGTTTTCTAACGATTTGATGCAGAGACTTCAATGCGCGAACATTCCTTGAATACTAAACACAAAAACGATGATTTTTGTTTGTTTTATACGACCCCACCAACAGTTTGGTCATTTGAGGGTACAACCAATGATGATGCATTTCAAATAGAGAATAATCTATTATTAGATGAGCGTAGCGAAGCTTTCCATTTCACACCCTGAAAAAAATGGGCTTCGTTTTTATGTTTTTTTTTTTTTTGTAATTATGTACGCGGCATACAGGTCAGAGAAATGAATCAATCAACTTGAAACTTTTTCTGAACGTTGGTGTCATACCAGAATAGGTTGGGATTGTTATTCAGAGAAATCGGTCGAAAGGTTTTTCCGGAAAATAATCGGAAAGTTAGAAAAATCCTCATGAGAATAACCCGGAGGAAAAATACTTGAAAAATAAGAATTTTTCAAAAGCTCTCAAATTTTCAACAAATATGAACAATACACCTTTCCAGAGATTTTTGCAACAATCGAATGAGAAATAACAAAGAAATCGCATTAAAGGTGTACATTTTATTGAATATTTGGATCAATTGGATTTGCAAAGTGTTTATGCGACAGGTTGCAGCACTATAAATATCAATAAGTTGCGGGTAAGGTTTTTAGGCGTTTGAAGTAATCCAAGGTCCGTAGATGTAAATTGAGCTGACAAGTTATTTTTCATTCTAGATTTCCATACTTCAAAGCTCATCTCACAACGCGCATCCCGCGTTTTCCTAGTGCATAATTCTATATCACCTACTAAGTCATACCATTAAATGTACCATATACGGTATATATTATAGGCCTATCACTAATTTAATTTGTGCATTTTGTATAATGATAAACTTCACATCTGCTGTCAAGGGAAAGAAGTGATCATTGCCCAAGAGACTTAGTTCAAAGTGGAAGATATCAACATTCGTGTGTTTATACTGAAAGACTTTTATCTACGGCGAAAAACTATGGTCAAAGACAGCGCAGTCCTGGTGTTGAAGATCATTAGTTTTAAATAATCAAAATGGGGTGGTAAGATTGCCCTTGTGGTGCCCCGTCCAAACGATCCTATCTTTCATCCATAGCCTTAATTGGAGAACAATGATTTTGTATCAAGTTTCGATGTTATTAAAAAAAAATATATATATATATATATATTTTACCGCGATACGTTATAGTCAACGTTAGGAAGGCGTACATATTTGTGTCTCGGCAGTAGCTTCACACCGCTTTGGAAACGGAAAGCTTCCACCATATTCGACATATATTAAAGTGATAATATAGAATACCTTGCATAAAAGCTATTTGTAAATGTGCAATATGACCGCCGAAATTGTAACGAGCATATGTCGTTATATATTTTATATATATATTTATATTATTATATATTTATATATATATATATATATATATATATATATATATATATATATATATATATATATATATATATATATATATATATATATATATTTTAGTAATATATATTTACAATCACACGGAATTATTAGCGAGAACTCTGAAGCTGGCCATTAAGGACTATAGAATCCAAGACCAATTAAACAAAGAAGAAGATAAATTCTACTAACGATTCTCCTCAAACGTTGCGTCCTCTTTTACAAGGGTAGGTACATAATCATTTCAAATTATCGCCGATTATTTCTAAGGGTAGAAAACAAAACCACGATAATTGAATTATAAACGCACCACTATTTGTAACCCTCGGTGGTCTTTCAGCTAAAAGATATACTGTCGGAGGGAACTATAGTCGCTATAGTTACCGATATTACACCGACAAGACTTGGCTTCCAACTTCCAACAAAGTTTCTATTTGCTGAACTTGAAAACGATATTAAAATGCGAACAATCGGACAAACCATAAAATATCTTGATTAAACAATTCCGGTAGGACTATTTACATTATTTATTTTAATTATATTGGGTTCAACGAAGCACTCTATACTGATGACTACGACCTATTGGCGTCGGTGAATGATACATGACATGATAAGATGATGGGATGAAAGATTATTTTATTAGGTGTTTTTAGATAGTGGGAAGGATTCGGTCGTGGCCTGATGTTAAGGAACCATCCCAGTATCAACCTGAACGACAGAGGGAAACCACGAAAAACCCCGGTCAGAATGGTTTACCATGGCGGAAATCGAACTCTGGTCTCCTGAATGACGGTTCAGTGAATTACCCACTCGGCCACTCGTCTCAGCACGGTCCGATGTATATTATATAGAGGCTATATATATATATACCTACTCTTTGTTATTATTATTATTATTTTTATTATGGGCTATATGGGAGTCGGTCGATCCCAAAACATAAATATTTATATATCTGAATCGCCGCACCTTTTTCCGGTTTCACTTATCGAATTTGTACCAGCAAATTCCAGCCGCAAGTTATCCGTTCTCTTTCGGTTACCCCTAATTGGCGCGTTGGCCGCAAGACACGGTCGCCGACCTACGTCATTCGGGAGCCGTCACTCGGTAGCCGTCGGGCGGTGTCGGGTCCAGACAGATCAAACAGGTGGCCTGTGGTTATCCCGTTGCTAGCCCTAGATATATCGGACAGACCTGGGGATGTTTCGACCCTTTCTACTATAGAATTGGTTCACACTTCTCTATGCTAGGCTGTATAGTAACCCATGCAATCGTTGTTGTTGTTGTTGTTGTTGTTGTGGTGCGCATCTGAAAGTATCTGATATAAACCCAAACCCAACTGAAACCGCACACTGCCTCGTAGCACATAGCCCGAACTGTTATGAATCTGTATTTTAGAAAAAAGTCCTGGAGGCCAAATTAATCAATTATAATTACTGAAATTGAGTGATAATATCTAGTTTTCTAGAAAACTACTACAACTTACTACTACTACTACTACTACTTACTACTACTTCTACGAATTAAAGAAGTATATATCATGTAACATTATTTTTGAGGAAGTTGAACATTATATCATGCTGTTTAGTAGATAAAGTTTTTCTGTTTTCTTTAATTCATTAAGGAATTTATTATTAAGTTGAATTTGATTCAATTTTTGATTATGTATATGTATGTGTGTTATATCTATGTCTATGTATTTATATATCATCCAGACAACTGAATTTAAGTGTATGTTGTAGTTTTATAAATGTTAATAGAACCGCAGACAAGTTGGAATTTTTGAGTTTGCGGGTCTATAGTATTTTAATATATGTATTTTTGATAATAAAAAACCTAGAAAAAAAAAATACTACTACTACTAATAACATTAGTAGTTTAGAAATTGAAAGACGTTCTTTTATTTGCGGCGGAAAATTATGGTCACAGACAGCGCAGTCATGGTGTTAAAGTTCATTCTTTTATAATTAAAATAGGGTGGTAAGATCGCGCTTGTGGAGCCCCGTCCAAACGATCCTACCTTTCATCCACAGCCAATGATTTTGTATCAAGTTTCGATGTTGATAAAAAAAAAGTTTCCTCTAAAATTATGAAAAAAAATACCGCCAGTATTCATTAAAATTTAATTTTAGGGTTGTGGTGTCCTTTATGAAAAAATAAAAAACTATAAAACTATAAAACCATCAGAAATGCCCTATAGCAGTGTGCAACAGGGGAGGGGGTTGGGAGAGAGTTTTCGTCGGAAACAGTTGCAACAGGTGTCGTGCGGTTTTCTCCAGTCACACACGATGCTCGATCGTCCGAAACGCATTCTCGGAATTGTCAGGTAGGATGCGGTATTTACATGGAAACTGGTACGAAATGGAATTGAATTAGATCAAATCCGAGTTTTTGTTTTTATAAAATTGAAAAACCAGATATGTGAATCAGTGTTTTCCTTGTTTGTGTTTTAGGAAGTTGATGATTAAGTAGTAGTCAAGTTTATCGACCCCATCTATGGCTAGATCATCAGGGAATAAGTATTGAATTATAAACAGAATTGGTATGGAAAATAAAATATTCAATTCGATATTTATTATTTATGTAAAAAATTGGTGACGGTGAAAAAAATCGAATGAAAAAATAGAAGTAATGGGATATGTGTCTGAGTTTGCCCCACCGGAAAAGGTCTCTACCCTTGAAACGACCTTGCCAAAAATTTGCTCTACCTATATATAAAAATTCATCTATATAATGGAGAAAAAAAAATCGATTTTTCATACATCTCTCCCCGCGAACTGCCCTATCAAAAATACAATAATTGTTGATAAAATAATTCTATAATCATTTTAAAACTTGTCAGAATGGGTAAAAAAATCTGCTCTACCTACACCAGAATTAATTTTTATTAATTGTGATGATTTATATTTATTCATACTGCCCTTCCCGCAGACAGCCTCATCAGAAATACAATTATGAATAACAGAAAAAGTTACCATTATTCAACAACTTGTCTACTAGAAAACTATCCCACAAAATCTAACCTTACTATATAAATTATAGCTGGGATATTTAAGAGTAGAATCGAGTATTTTCATTAAAGACATAAAGTGAACACAATTCAATTGAAAAGACTAGTCGGAATTTGAAGACTGATTAATAATTATTCACGCATCTTATTTAACTTAATTGAAATAAATTATTTCAGGATCAGCACTTTAGATTCAACATAAATAGAGTTTCAACATAAATGTACGACTATTTATACTGTGACTTCTATTTATTCACTTTATTCTCATAACTTCTGATACAACTGTATATAATGAACTTACTTTTTCATTAGAATTCAATAATGAAAAATATCAAGGCATAAATTCATTAATGTCTATCTGGTTTCATTACAGACCGTAATATATATTTTAAAAATTCTTACTTCTAAAATTCACACAATTAAATTTTCACAAATTTAATCACCATTTTATTTGTTCACAACAAATCTAAATACACGACTTGCTGCTGGGCACACTTTACTAAATACATTAAATTAAAATCGTGCATTTCAAAAATATTTATTAAAATCTATATCGTGTATTGCTATATATGTATATATGTGTATATGCTATATATATATATATATATATATATATATATATATATATATATATATATATATATATATATATATATATATATATATATATATTCATTATTCTATAACTCGAACCACCTGTGCGATAGTGATGTGGGATAGGGGAGACGTTCGCTCGGAACCTTCATAACTCGTGGATAAGACAATTACGAGCGATGAAGGCTCGAATCACCCGTGCGCTATTGTTGTGGAATAGAAGGAACGTTCGCTCGGAACCTTCACATTTCGTGGGTCACACAATCGAGTGATGCACGCTCGAACCACCCGTTCGCTAATGTTATGGTATAGGGGGAACGTTCGCTCGGACCATGCAAGTATCTGAGTATTGAAAAAAAAAAATTTGGGGGGGTTTTAACGACGCACTGTAATGATCACTAAGATCTATTGGCGTCGGATGAATAATTAATGAGATGATGGGATGATGAGATGAAGGTTTTTATGGGTAGTTTGAAGGATAGTGGGAAGGAAGCGGTCGTAGCCTATATTGTAGGAACCGTCCCGGCATTAGCCTAGACTATACAGAGGGAAACCACGAAAAAACCCTGTAAAGATGGACGGTGGCGGGTATCGAACCGGGTCCGATATGTCCCTTCACCTCCCGGATCACACGAAGCAAGTGAGCTAACCACTCAGCTACTGTGCCGGTTTTTAAAAAGTGTTGTGACCCGATGTTGGCTTGATTTCCCAGCGTATTTATCAATGAAATGTGTTTTGAAAGATCGAGTTGCGACAATTGTCTCTACTACTATAGACGATATATCATGCGATCACGCTAACCTCTGGGGAAACATGAATGAAACTTAAAAACTCGGCTATCCTGGGAATTTGTCCCGCCGAGTACTAGATACATCATAAGTACTTCATCGTAGATCATTCATTGATTGATTGATTGAACAAAAATAGATTAGTATAGTATTTTTTTAAATATATTGTGTGAATAGAAAAAAAAAATTTAATTCCATTTAGGTATGCCAATATTTTGTATATTTATATATTTTTATATACGAAGCATAAGCCTCAATATAATACAATTATTTGCTCGATTGTTTGAATGTATCATTTCTTTCTTCATTGTTCTAATGAAATACTTTTTAATCAATGTAATTTAATTTTGTTGGATGATACAGTGGGTATACCTATGGATAAATATAGTTTATTTCCAAGTTATCATGAAGAAGTTTATCAATTTTGTGTTATTTGTTTAATACACATTTTTAAAATTTCATTTTTATGTCAACAGTGAGTTAGTTTAAAGTAGTGTATCGAACGCATTATTTAATGAATATGATGTTTAAAACAACTTGTTCATTCCATAATGAAATCATTTTTTTCCTACATCGTGACCCTAATGGAGCTAAGGATGAAAAGGTAGGATCGTTCGGCACTCAGACGATCATACCATCATAAAGGTAATGATTATAATCTGAAGAATAAACTGTAAATACGCTTCAATAATACATATTTTCAATTGAACGATTTTATATCTTTTGTAATTCAATTTTAAATATCATCCAAACATCGCTAAATCAAACTAAAAATATATTTAAAAATATATTTAAAAATATATTTATATAATTGTGTGTGTCGGCTGGTATGAACGATGCTGTACAGAACAGGATAGCGTGTTGGACATATTTCTTCCCCCAGGACATTACTTTAATTATGAAGGTTCCATGCCCGTCTTTCTCTTACACTCTAACCACACCGATAAGAAGTTCCGAGTCTCCATTCTCAACGTTACACGTGACCACAGAAAAAATCGAACGTATTTTGAAAAATAGTTCTATTAATATTTATAAATATGTAATTTCGGAACTTTTCGAAACGTTCTTTTTTTAAATATATATGTTCGGTACGTGTAAATGAGAATGGCTGCGGGGTTCCGAGGCGCTTTTTTCTATAAAATACCTGTGCTCGGCGTTTTCGGTCGCATGAATGAAAAATGGAGTTCGATTCGGAGAATAAATTAGGCAGTAATTTAAATTAGGAACGCTACCATTTTAAATGATTCGAGTTTAAGACGACACGTGAGAGCGGTTACTGAAAGATACATGAACATTGGGAAGTGCAACTATAATATCTAGATGGCAGTGAATCGTCAACTTTTGTTGATAAAAAAAAAATATATTGGTGACCTTGGTGACCATCAGAAGACAACTAATAGTCAAATTTCAGGATCCAAAAGATTTATAATTATAGCTACCAGAATATAATTATGTTTGAGAGCTGTACATAGCTATACAAATATTTTGAACACTCTTAATTTGAAAAGAATATCCATACTATTCATTCGGACACCTTGACAAGTAGGGCGTATTTCCGATCAATCCCCCCCCCGCTTTTCCTTACATTTCCCCTCTCCTTAATTCGCCTCAAACTAAATCTCTATTGATCACCATGGGAACTGTTTCAAATCCAAACATCTGGAATGATGGTAAAAAGACGACTTGTAAAGAAGAAATTAACTTATTCATGGATTTGAGTCTTCTTCTGTTTGATAAATTATATATACACCATCAGCAGATGTGCTTTTTGAAGAAGATTTACAAATAAGAAACGGTTGTTTTATTGGTTCACTCATTATTTATGCAAACAGCCGGACTGAATATAGCAATACTAAAACATAATTTATAGTGATATTTATTCTGAAGTTTTGGTAAAATATATTATATGAATGAGAACACTATAATTATATAGAAGATTTAATTTCGAGCATATATTGAAAAAAGTTTTTCATTCATGAATATGTTTATAGGTCTTTAAACTCTACACATGGGCAATTCTTTCCGGTGATGATGTCAAACATTGGACAACAATGTACCCCAAATTGTGTTCTCCAATCACAACTTAGTATTAGTGTATTTACTATTTACCCTCCACTTTTCTAGTTGGTATTATAATCTGATCAGATAATAGAAATCCATGACTAGACAAATACGATATCTACCTCTCATTGAAATATAACTTTCAATTATACCAACAATACTTGTAACTGGAAAAATTCTATTCAACAATAGAAAAAAACAATCAATTTACATCACCACATTTAGTCGAGTTACGTTGAGGTGTATAAGTCACGAACATCCGGCCTTTTCAATAATATAAAAGAGTCATGCATAGAAGTTATATGGTTTTGAACTGAATATATAATTATACATCTTTGAGGTGAAGTAAACATTGATGTATAATACGCAGGCGACAACGAAACCGAAATTTGTATTGTGAGTAGAGGCCTACCCCAAGAACAACGTCAGTATATCAGTTTGTTGCCCTGCAGGTCTAAACATTTCATACAACAATTGACAAAACCTAGAAATACAACAATAGAAATGATATAAATGTTTTACCTGTTTCATTATTAAGCCATGGTTGCCATAATTTAGCAGGCCTCGCAGGCGGCATCAAACTGTCAATATGTCTCGGTTGGATCAACGTAGCGTAATAATACAGAGGATTCATCATCATTGTGAGATACACGTTCGATTTTCAAAATATATATAAACAAATGAAAAACGTTCGATTTTTCTATAGTATACAACGAACACGGTTAAAAGTCAACAATGATGCGTTCGAATTTTATTCAAAACGTACATCGATTTATGTGTAAATCGAATCACAAATATTCAAAAAGTTCTTTGTACAAGTATTCGAATGTCAATATATAAAACTAATAGTCATTGGCTAAACGCACAATTTTTAAAATTTGAATGTAGTGTCACACAAGAAATTTGTTCAATTCACAATATAATAACACTATTAAATTGTCACTTTCAATGATAAATAAAACACTTCAAATATAGATAAAATAATCGCAACAATTCACAACAAAGAAAAGTGTTCGTAACGCACTGCTACTCGGATACTAAGTAAGTAATGGAAGTCGTCGTCGGATCAATATGTATGTGTTAATGCGTGTAGGAAGTTGTAGTTCGGAAATAAGAATGATGATAATTTCATTCAGTCAATGACTTTTATATCAGCTCATCAATATTCATCGCGTAGACAATGTTTTATCAGGCAGCCATTACGCTCGTTATGCAATCTAGGTGCATTGGGCGGGCGTCATTGGATGAGCGACAGCGAACACTTCCATAGGTTTCAAACACGAAACATTTTCATCATTTTATAAGGTATTAATCCCTGAAGGATTCCATTCGGATATTCAGGAACCATCTATATAACTAACCATCATCCATCAACGTTTACATTTATTTTATCCTTTCAATCATCATTAGTGTCATAATTTTGTATTTTATCGTTAATTTTTTCAATTTTTATTCCATTTTCATATCATTTCAATATTCAGTTACATAACTTTTCTGTTATATTTTCTCATGTATTTTATATTGATTGTTATCCTGTGCACTTTGGAGTCAGGGGCCAATAAAGGTTTATATATATATATAGTGACTAAAAATCAGTGGAATGATAATTTTTTAAATTCTCAATATACACCAATAATTGTTCAAGAAATTAACCGGTTTTGGATGAAATCAGCTACTACGGCATGATAATAGGATTTTATCAATACAAATGGGGCCTCTCACAATCTGAATGACCTTGCTGTCGATGCGCCTTAAAACCCTAATATTCATTCATTCAATCACGTGTTATAATATCAAGCGGATTTGAATGATTACTCATTTTCGATGTCATATTAAGTCGATTGTCGATTTTTTAATAATTCTTGGTTGTAATATTTTGGAATCTGTTCAAAATATCGATAAATTAAAATAAAATCTGAAATAAATTCATATTACGAACATATTTTTTCCAAACCTTTAACAGCAGCTATATCATTTTTTTTATCTCTGAATGACTAGATACCGACATGTATATTTGACTTTCGGTAGCTTGTCGAAGGAGTTGTCGAAGAATGTGATCGATAACGAGTTAGACGATAGCTATTTTAGATGCCGATCGAGATGAGATGAGATAACGATCAACAAGAGAAGTACTATCTTATATCACTCGGACATTATCAATTACCAAATTAGTGACATTTTAGATTTCACTAAATCGCCATTAAATCTCTCTCTCTCTCTCTCTCTCTCTCTCTCTCTCTCTCTCTCTCTCTCTCTCTCTCTCTCTCTCTCTGTCTCTCTCTCGCTCTCTTTTAAAGATCAAGCCAAAGTACATTCAACTACACATTGCATTTGAACGATTTCTGGGGGCGGAGATGAATGGCAGTTTGGGAGGGGGTGGGGGGTGGGGGGTGGGAAGGGGTTGTACATAATTATATTATCTGTGTAAGTCAATTACTACCCATGTTTTCCCTACATGCGATCGTCGGAGAGCAAGGGGGCGTAACATCTACCGTCGATATACTCTACGGTCGTGTATAACTACACATACCATTCACAATGGATGAAGGATTGAAACACCCGTGCGCTAGTGTTGTGTGATAGGAGAGACGGTCGCTCGGTATCTTCTCTTTCGTGGATAAAAGTTAAATAGGAGAAATGAAGGCTTGAATCACCCGTGCGTTAGTGATATGTGATAGGGAAGACGGTCGTTCGGAACCTTCATCTCTATTGGATATAGATGTATATACGTATGTGTGTGAGAAATTCTAAAAATATCGAGAACAATAATTAAATGGATGGAAAAATGAACAAAAAAAGGCGTAAATAAACGTGAGAATCGCCAATGAAGTTTTTTTTTTCATTAGACCGTAGCTTGGTGAACTATGCAATTAAGTGTTTTAAAAATTAAACAGAATGAAATCTCTAGGATCTGATTTTTTTTTTCCAAGACAAACACAATTAGAGTCAACCTTTGAAGAAATTAAAGTCTGGAGAAAGATAGCATCTTCCTAAACCAAATGGATATGCATATAAGACACCTACAATATTTTCATCACTCTATATGGTATTCAGCCACCAATTTATCAATAGGCCCTATATATTTTTTTTTAGAAAATTTTCATTACACAAAATATGAATTATTTACAAATATCGTAGTCGGGATTCGTAGACCCACAAAGTCATTTAACAGACTTGTCTGTGGGTCTGTGGTTATCAAACATAAAATAAAGAAAACGGAATAAAATATTAATGCGTGAAATATTTTCATCATTATATATGATATTCAGCACCCAATCCATCAATCTATCAAACCTAGAATAAATAAAATCGAATAAAATAATGATTTAAATTATTCAAATAATTATTGATTAATATATTTTTTTCAAGTGTGTTGAATGATCTAGGCCCCTATATTATAATTATTTTTTTTTAAATAACATCGAAACTTGATATAAAATCATTGTTCCCCAATACGACTGTGGATGAAAGATAGGATCGTTTGAACGGGGCACCACAAGAGCGATCTTACCACCCCATTTTAATTATTTAAAAGTCTTTCAGTTTCCAAACGTCCGGAACACATTATGACTGTTTCTGTGATATGTATCCCATCTATCTATGTTTTCTATTTCTCATCTTTTCTTCTATCTCTATTTCTTCTATTTATATATCTAATCTAACTATTTCTTTGGGGTGATAATATCACCCTTGTGGTCCCCCGTTCAAACGATCCTTAACCTTCATCCTTTGCCTTTATAGAGAAAAAATGGCTGTATGACAAGATTTTGATGTTAATAAAATAATATATATATATATATGTAACTTTATTCAGACTCTGTCTTACATAATAAGATTGCAAAATAACAGAATAAAAATCAATTAATTAAAATATAAAAAAATTATCGATAACAACATTTTAGAGAATAACAAAATAAATATAATTTGACTGGGTTTGAATAAGAAAATGTAGAAAAAAAAATAATTAAATGATGATAATCGAAATCATACAAAAATTAAAAAGGTGAAACAAAGAAAAATAGTATACAATGAAAACAAAATTGGAAATCAAAGCTGAAGACTATAAAGATGATGTCGTAAAATGTGTAGGGATCCTCGAAGGGCGAGTAAAATTATGCTATAAATGAATTTGTTGTTGAGTCTGAATTTTTTACAAAAATTTATTTTGTAATTTTATTTTTTATTTTTATTTTATATTCCAGTAGATATTATACGGACACACACGGGGGGAAGGGGCGGGGAGAGGGGAATTGAAAGCTATTAACAAATTAATTATTACAATTACTCCCTCCACCAAATCATCTCACCTGACCTATACAACCATATTTACCTAATCAAACACTATAAACAATCAATTAAAACACAACATCGCCTACCATTTAAGGTAATACCAACGAATCACTTGTCCAGACTCAAACCAAATCAGGTGATTCAACAGTATAGAAAAAAAAATCAAACCCAACCAAATTTAGAACAATTAGAATTAGTCAATAACAACAACAATATCACAATTTTACCTCAATTGACGATTAGACAGCATTTAAAAATAATCATTAGCATTTTATTTGATGAATATACTCCGTAAAACTGGCTAGCTTACATCATGTACTCAGTCTAATAATTATGAATACCCCGATTGGGTGTTTCTTCTATAGTTTAACCGTAACGGTTAGGGGTTTCGAACAGGAAATATCGTATTAGTATTATAAATATTGGTGATGATGGTTTCAAATGTGTTTTCCCCTATAGTTTAACGGAAACGGTTAGGGGTTTCGAACAGGAAATATCATAATAAAATTATAGATATTAGTGATGGTGGTTTCGATTGGGTGTTTCCACTATAGTTTAACCGAAACGGTAAGGTGTTCCGATCCGGATATATAAATGAATAATAGAGATTTTTGTGTGAGAAGTGCAGATTCCAGTAGATTGGAAGAGTTGACAGTTTTCAGCGAACAATAGAGGTAAATATGTGTTGAGACAATGGAAGGTTATGTAAAAGATTTCCACATTGCCGGCCGGCTCAATAGAAAGGGTTTCCAATGCATTTTAAATGGAAGATCTGCAGTTTTTGTTTTTTGTGAAATGTAATTTTATATGCAATAATCTATTAGATTACATGACCATACCAGCTATATATAGCTATGGCACACACAGTTGAAGTCAGTGGATTTCACAGATGGGCTTATACGATTTTTTGCGAAAAAATTCGAAATGATTTGAAGAGAATATTTCTACAGATTACTTTTTTTAACCATCCTGACTTTGTTTTTCGTGGTTTCCCACAGTCCTCGAAGCAAATGCTTGAATAAAGTACTAACTTGCCGCGATCTGTAATTAGTATAGTGATAGGTCTAGATCCTAATTATATCAATTTAGGTCCATCACTCATTTTTTTTCTTTCTGTGTGAGGATAAACGTTACATCTGCTGTTAATGGAAAGAAGTGATCATTGCTCAAGATACTCAGTTCAAAGTGGAAGATATCAACATTCGTGTGTTTTGTTTACTCTCAATACCAATGCTGGTAATGTCCATATATATATCACAGAAACGGTTTTTACTTATAATGTGTTCCGGATACTTGGAAACTGAAAGACTTTCATCTGCGGCGGAAAATTATGGTCTTATTGAATTATTATTATTAAAATTATGGTCTAAAATTGGTATGAATGATTTATAAAAATTAGATTATATATTTTTTTACATCAAAACAGCTTATCCGATTTGAGTGAAAGTTCGGAATAATGTGTATCATTATCATATTGAAATTCCCTGAGAATTTGAATTCTCTCGGATGAAATATTTTTCACGAACTTTTTCTTCTGGGTTATTCTCATGGGATTTTTGAAAACTTTGAAATAACTTTTCTCGAAAGTGGTTCAACCGATCTCGCCTCAAAACTATACAGTATCGAATAAGATAAGGACACTTGTGTATGCCAAGTTTCAACTGATTTTGGATTTTCGTTTGACCTGTGGAGCGCGAACGAAAAAAAAAAAAAGTACTTATTTTTCGGGTATGGTGAAATTGAGTCTTCGCTTCACTCATCCAATTATGTAACTATCAAGTGATGATAAGTGCAAGGACGTTCACAAAAACCCATGCCTTATCCGTGTACCCTAACCCACGCCCAACAGTAATGACTTCAGCTTCTAAAGCGGTGCCTCGGCTGACTGAGCAAATAAGTATAAACAATAATTGGATGAGCGAAGCGAAGACTCAATTTCGCCATACCTTCAAAAAAAGTGACTTTTTTTTTTCGCGCTCTACAGGTCAGACGAAAATTCAAAATCAGATGAAACTTGGCATACACAAGTGTCATTATCTGATTCGATACTGTATAGTTTTGAGGCGCAATCGGTTGAACCACTTCTGAGAAAACTCATTTTAAAGTTTTCAAAAATCCCATTAGAATAACCCAGAGAAAAAAAATCGTGAAATAATTTTCATCCAAGACATTTCAAATTCTCGGGAAATTTCAATATAATAATTATACACATTATTCCGAACTTTCACTCAAATCAGATCAGCCATTTTGATGTAAAAAATATATAATGTAATTTTTTAGATCACTCAACGCTATTAAGATACCAATTAAATCCAACCCACAGGTGTCACCTCTCAAATGTAAACGATTAAAACAAAGCCTTCTTTATTATCATAGAAATTGATAATGGAAAATGAGATGGCAGTGATGTAATGGTTTGGATCTCAAGGTGTATATATATATATAATAACCAATCCAGAGATAAGTTGATATGTTCCAGCTCATCCATCAACGCGGCAACACACAACGCGTTTGCCTAGTATAAAAATAACCTAAACATAAATTGTGAATTTAACGTTTACTCACACGGAATTGTCACTATCTGAGGAATCTGTCAACCCCATATCCTGTCGCATGAGTAATTCCACTGCGCACATTACATTGAACCGTAGTTTTATGCTGAGATCACTCCACGGTGTGGTGTGACTCAAGAATGCAGCTCTCGAGGAATCTGCGGCCGCGGACAATTTATTCATTTATTAGACGAGCTTTAGCGAGGATTCAATTTGACATACTGAAAAAAATTGGTGTTCGTTTGAATGTTTTTTTTTTATGTTTTTTTTTTGTCGGTTCTCCACAGGTCAAACGGCTATGGCTATCAACTTCAAACTTTTTTCACTATGGTTCCTCATCTAACTTAGATCTGTATAGTTTGTGGCAATATCGGATGATAACTTTTTTTTTATGGATTTTAGAAATTTCAAAAATACCCATTAGAATAACACGGCGGAAAAAGAAGGAAATATTTTTTTTTTCCCAAAAAAAAAAAAAAAAATTCAAGTGAAGTTGGGTTACATTCTGATACACATTTATGAAAACTTTCAGCTTGATCGGGTGAGCCATTTTGAAGAAAAACCATAAAATGTGCTAAATTGGTACCACTCGAAGCGGTTTTCACCCATTTCTGAATTGAATGTCACCCAATTGGCGAGTGTAGGCAAAAGTTTGGCCATAAAAGTCGACATACCATTACTATCCGCTCGTCTAACAACGCATATATGGCGTTTTCCTAGTATTGGGTTTAACGACGCACTGTACTGATGACTACGATATATTGGCGTCGATGAGTGATATATATATATGGGCCTATATAATTTTTTTTTAATAACATAGAAACTTGATACAAAATCATTGTTCTCCAATTAAGGCGATGGATGAAAAGTAAGATCGATATAGGCCTATATGGTATATGAGATGATGGGATGATAAGATGGAAGATTATTTTATTAGGTGGTTTTGGATAGTGGGATATATATATATATATATATATATATATATATATATATATATATATATATATATATATATATATATTTATATACAATACAACAATAACACAACAATAATAATTGATCAATCTAAAATTATTATGAAAAAAAAAAATTCGAAATATCAATAAGAAATAAGAATCTAATATTCGAGAATGATGAAAATAACAGTAAACCGTACCAATACGATCATATATCAAAACACATTGTTGAAAAACAAATTAAAAAGTAATTTCCTAAATGTTTGTAATCTGTCAACCCCACAGCCTGTCACGTGAGTAATAATTCCACTATAGGCAAATATCATTGAACCATAGTTTTATGCTGAGATAACACCACGGTATGATGTGACTAAAGCAGAGGCCTGTGAATCGAGCGAGGAATCTGCACCCGACGGCAATTCAAACAACAACAACAACAACAACAACAACAACAACAACAACAACAAAGCTATAGCATTTAGTCAATGCAAGATGCATCGAGGGTTTCGTTGGTTTGCCGGTTGGAGATGGTGTCTGTCCTCACTTTCTATTCCTCCCATGTAAAAAATGTGATGGCATTCAAAATAACAATAGAATAAAAACAAAAAAACAATTCAAAAAAATAGAAATAAAAACACCGAATATCAATCTAATATTAGTCTGATAATAAAAATGAGGAAAAAAAAGTATAATTATATATACTATACGATCGTTAGAACAGAGTGGTGAAAACAAATTTGTAGGTAAAATGTATATGCGATTCCATTCAAACTCAAGCCATGTCCATTCTAAAATAATGGGTTATAAAAACTAAAAAATCATAAGAATGGGTTATAATGGGTTATAATGGGTCAAAATAGAAAAATAAAAAGTAAATTAAAAATATAGTGAAAATAAAAATTTTAATAATGGGTTATAGAGGGTTAAAATAATGGATAAAAATAAAATAATAAAAAGCGAAGTGAAAATGAAGGGTAAATAAAAATTATAATAATGTGTCATAATGAGTTAAAATAATGGGTGAATTATTTACCATCGAAAATTAAAAAAAAAAAGATACGGATCCATCGATCATAGTTGCTTATAAAACAATGAAAATATTCAATCCATATTACCTACATCATTCTCTACATCTTAATCACTTCGTATTCCATAATCACTTACATAAATAATTATCAAACATAAATGCACACCAACACTTCAACAATTAAAACCTCTCATTACCCCCCCCCCCCCCCCCACATTCCGTCGCGTGCAAATCACCCCGTGCAGGTCCTCCGCCGTGCCGGTATGCCACAGGGTGCTAGAGCCATGCCTTTAAAAGGGTGACAATCGGAGTTCGAAGCCGGGACTGCCGTATAAGGCAGTAGACACAATGTTTATCAATACTATTGGATAATGTTGCGCGATGTTTACCATCACGTTGCCTACGTGTTGAGAGTCGTAAGTGGCTATGTTGATTAATATTCAAGCTATATGGATATTGTTTTTTTTATTTATTTATATTGGTTTTAACGACGTACTGCACTAATGACTACGATCTATTGGCGTCCGGTGAATGATATATGAGATGATGGGATAAGAATTTTTTTTTTTCAATTTTTTATTCGTGTTCTCACAAAGATTTCAGTACAATTTCGTAGACCCGCAAAGTCACAAAAAGTTGACTTGTCTGCGGGTCTACTAACATTTTATACATAAGAAAAACAAATTACAAATAAGTATATCAAGTCTGAACACTTACGCACGTACATTCTGATAATAATGATGAACATATCAATTTTAATAAAAAAATAATCATAATGATAAGAATCAGGGTTGTTTCGTGGTTTCCCTCTGTCGTTCAGGTCAATATACTGAGATGGTTCTAATGAATAATATGATGAATAATAATGAATAATAATAATAATAATGATTTTTATTAATACAAATTGGTCAAATTCCTGAAATTGCCTCAAATGAATGAATGGATCAAATTCCTGAAATTGCCTCAAATTGCCTCAAATTGATCAAATGATGAGATGAAATGTTATTTTATTAGGTGTTTTTGGATTGTGGGAAGGAGTCGGTCGTGGCCTGTTGTTAAGGAACCATCCCAGTATATCAACCTGAATGACAGAGGGAAACCACGAAAAAAAACCTGTCAGGATGGTCGACCATGGTGGGAATCGAACCACGGTCTCCTGAATGATGGTTCAGTGTATAACCCCTCGGCCACTCGTTTAAGTAGTATAAATTATCAATCTTTGAGAAATTAGCCACCCTCGGTAGCTCGGTCAGCTGAGACACCGCTTCAGAAACTGAAGTCACCGTTAGGCGTGGGTTCGAGTCCCACATATGGCATTGGTTTTTGTAAACGTCCTGAACAACAGGCCACGATTGACTCCTTCCCACTATCCAAAAACACCTAATAAAATAACCTTTCATCCCATCATCCCATCATCTCATATATCATTCACCGACACCAATAAATTGTAGTCATCAGTACAGTGCGTCGTTAAACACAATATAAATGAGTGAATGAAAATATATCGTTATTATTCATTAAAATTTTGTTTCAGTGTTGTGTGGTCCTTTCATACAATATAAAACCAAATATGAATATAAATAAATAATAATATGAATATAATATAAAATTTAGTTAGATATGAAATAAAACGAAAGTTTCCTGTTGAACAATTAATCAATAAAATAATAAATCGATAAAGAATTTATTAAAGAACTTAATTTAGTTTGTATTGTATTAAACCTTGTTATTCATACTTCTGCTTCAACCATCGCATTACACAATATTCTTTCCATTATGTTTCCATATTTAATCCACAGTCAAGCTCTTCGGGGCTTTGAGGACATCACGTGACTTCATTTATTTATATGATCATTTATTTATTTATTTTTTGTTCATTTATATGTATGTTCTATGTTCTTTTGTTCAGTGAAAAAAAAAAAAAAAAACATATATATATATATATATATATATATATATATATATATATATATATATATATATATATATATATATTATATATATATTATATATATATTATTTTTTTTTTTTTTAATAACATCGAAACTTGATACAAAATCATTGTTCCCCAATTAAGGCTATGGATGAAAGATAGGATCGTTTGGACGGGGCACCACAAGGGCGATCTTACCACCCCATTTTGATTATATAAAACTAATGGTCTTCAACACCAGGACTGCGCTGTCTGTGACCATAATTTTTCGCCGTAGATAAAAGTCTTTCAGTATAAACACACGAATGTTGATATCTTACACTTTGAACTAAGTCTCTTAGGCAATGATTACTTCTTTCCATTAACAGCAGATGTAAAATTGATCATTATACAAAATGCACAATTTAAATTAGTGATAGGCCTATAATGTTATAATTATGCCTATCGCTCTACTAATTATATATATATATATTATATATATATATATATATATATATATATATATATATATATATATATATATATATATATATATATATATATATATATATATATATATATATATATATATATATATATATATATATATATATATATATATGAATATATATATATATATATATATATGAATATATATATATATATATATATATATATATATATATATATATATATATATGAATATATATATATATATATATATATATATATATATATATATGAATATATATATATATATATATATATATATATATATATATATATATATATATATATATATATATATATATATATATATATATATATATTATAATATACATATATATTTAAAATACATTCTGAACCCACGTCAACATGTTTTAACAAGTATTCATTCAACGAATAATTAAATTTGCCTATAGAAGTTTTTTAATTTAATTTTAAATTTTGAAAATGATTCTAAATTCCTCATTGCTCTTAGTAATTTTTTATAAAATTTGAATTTCAAATAATTTGAGATCATCTGAGTTGGTGTTTGAGTAGTTTAGGTTAGTTCTCGTCAGACAATACAACTTGCTCCGCATCATATCACTGAAAGGTCAACGTTTGATTTACAAACTATCGTGACAGACAAACTTGAATACCCAGCTACAAACATATTCTCCCTCCCATGTTTTTAATAGTAAAGATGCTGTCTAGATATTGAATGCAACATATTGGAAAGTCTCAAGTGCTATTTACACTGTCCAATTTCCTTTGATTCAAGACTTGTAACCAATAAATTATTACATACAAGATACTGGAAGGTCATTTAGACTATCCAATACATTTGATCACAATGATGACGTTTATATATTATATATATATTATATATATATATATATATATATATATTATATATATTATATATATATTATATATATATTATATATATATATATATATATATATATATATATATATATATATATATATATATATATATATATATATATATATATATATATATATATATATATTTAAATAGATCATAAATGTAATCTGTGGAGCGAGTATGAAACAATATGAGAAAGTTCCATAAGAGTCACACGTAGCACATCGCTACGCTCACGAGATCACGTTATAAACATCCTACGCCCTGCCGATAAAACAGCTAGCTGTACTTACCGACTCACCATCACATATTCTAGGAGTCGAGTTAAATGATCAAGAACTCACCTGCAAAAACAGAAAAAAATCGAATTAGTTAAAAAGTCCATGTATTAAATCAAAATAAATGAAAATAAAATTGCTTGATATATGATTTCGACCTTACATACAACTTTAAAATGGTTAGTCAATATCGTTTTTCCCCAAAAAAATAAACTAGCTGTTGGTTGGGTCGTTAAACAAACAAAATAATCGATAATAAATAATAACCTGTTGTTATATTAATAAGTATATACAGCTGAGGTGATACGTGACATAAAAAGAACTACTGATAGAAAAAAAATTACGAAGTGAAAAATGAAATTTCAAAATAAAAGACAACTATTCACTTAAACTAAAAATGAGAACACGAAAAAAAAACTGAGCCGATTTTGAGAAATATCCAAATTTGTTAATCTGGATCATTACTTGGAGTATATAAAAAGCATTGGTAACCATGGGTAGTGAAAAGTAAATTCAATAATAATTATCGCTATAATTAATAGTCAAAAAACTAGTCGTGGGTCAGTTTGAACAAAAAAATAAATTTTTAAAAATAAATACAGATCTATTGAAGAGATGGAATAATTATAAATTGAATATAATTTTATGATAGATATTTGAGGTGGACAAAATTGTCAGTCAGTCGATTCAATTCGAGCCACCAGACAGCGCCACATTCCACCATGGCTCGCACGTGGCTAGCACATTCAAACATGTACCCGATGGGTATGCAACTTATCTTACACTTCTGTATACCACAACAATGTGGCAGCCTACCTCACAGGCGCATCAATATACGCGTCCCAGATTCTACGATATGAAGACATATTAAATGTACCCGAACTATGGATTGTAATAATTATTACTTTTTATCAATATTAAAATTTGACACGAAGTCATTGTCTCCCAATTGGGGCTAATATATTATGATGGAATAATAAAATGACAATAAAACGATAAATCTAATAGAAGTCAATTAAATCTAGGAAAAGTTGTAATCAAAATGGAGTAACAATAATGCAAACCTGAAAAGAAGAACAGAAAAGGAGTAGATCAATAATGCTTACAATGAGTGAAAAAGAAATCGAAGAAAAAGAGGAATATTGGAATGATTATGGGAAAAAAAACATATATATATATATATATATATATATATATATATATATATATATATATATATATATATATATATATATATATATATATATATATATACATATATATATGAGCATTCACTTGACTGTTATCTATCTATATTGGGTTTAACGACGCACTATACTGATGGATACGATCTATTGGCGTCGGTGAATGATGAATGAGATGGAAGGTTATTTTATTACGTGTTTTGGATAGTGAGAGGGAGTCGGTCGTGGCCTGTTGTTAAGGTCTCTCCTGAATGACGGTCCAGTGTTTTAACCACTCGGCAACTCGTCTCAGTAAATTGACTGTTCACTTGTTGCAGAATGGAATCCGGAACTCACATTTTACAGATAAACATTCAACTTTTTTTTGTGCTAATTTCAGTTTTTTCAGTTGTTCTCGAGGTGGAAATTTGCCTCTATGAACCGACTGACGAGAACTGTATATCTACTATATATATAATAATATATATTTATAAAACTGGTTCTCGTTAAATGTTGGTTAATCATTCTAATTATATTTATTTATCTGGCAGATTGTAAAAGTATAAAAAATACAATCAATACAATTCTGTTGGAAAAGTAGAATACCAATTTCGTAATTCCAAATAGAAAAATAACATTAGATTCGGTATTCAATATTATATTCATAAGAAGTGCTTAGTCAGAATTTGTTAGAATATAACATGGTGAAAAAAATGGTAACAATGGTAAAATGAGTTGGTATATCGATTATATTCCATGTTGAAAATTTCCCCACTTAGTCAGAATATTCAAATGGGTCGGCAATCCTGTTTTATACAAAGTTTCAAGTATGAATAAAACAAAACTAATTAAAATAAATTGAAATGAATCACTATGTCAAGTTTCAATTAAACATTCCCCTTGATGAGTCAATGTCAGCTAAGAGCTCGGAATAATTGTCCGATTAATTCCGGAATAATCCGAAACATAATTCTCGGAACGAAACCCACCCATACAGCGTTATATTTCCAGAAGTCCGCGTCTTGGACAGATTACAATGTGCACTTTAGCACCATATATCTCAAGAACTACAAACACTATACGGACTTGCAGTAAATTGCAATTAATAACTAATACCCTCACAATAATAATAATATTTTTTTTTTTTAATAACATCGAAACTTGATACAAAATCATTGTTCCCCAATAAAGGCTATGGATGAAAGATAGGATCGTTTGGACGGGGCACCACAAGGGCGATCTTACCACCCCAATAATAATATAATAATAATATATATATATATATATATATATATATATATATATATATATATATATATATATATATATATATATATATATATATATATATGTACGTATATATATATATATATATATATATATATATATATATATATATATATATATATATATATGAATACATTTTTTTTTTTTTTGATAACATCGAAACTTGATACAAAATCATTGTTCCCCAATAAAGGCTATGGATGAAAGATAGGATCGTTTGGAGGGCGATCTTACCACCCCAATAATAATATAATAATTATATATATATATATATATATATATATATATATATATATATATATATATATAACTTTTTTTTTTTTTTTTTGATAACATCGAAACTTGATACAAAATCATTGTTCTCCAATTAAGGCTATGGATGAAAAGTAGGACCGTTGTGGTACCACAAGGAAGATCTTACCACCCCATTTTGATTATTCAAAACAAATAAGCTCCAACACCAGAACTACACTGTCTGTGACTATAATTTTCATAATTTTAACAAAATGAATATAGTTTATTTGTCATTCAGACCCATGTTATATAATATAACAATATTTTGTTAGGATGAAGAGACATTTTGTTTTCTAAAATATAATAATGATGGTTTTATTTCCTTTTGGATCATTACATGATATAATGGAAAGTCATAAAAAAAAGTTATATAACAAAAATTCAAAATATTCAATATAAAAATCTCAATATGAACACACTTTAACAAAACTCATTAACCTATAAAAGCATTTTTCAATCAGATAACTGCGTAGTTTTTTTTTGAATACTATTTTAGAATCTAGTTTGCTGGCATCTTTAGCCACAATAGGTAAACAATTAAAAAATCTACACCCAGCATAAACTGGACTTTTCTTGAAGAGCTCCAGCTTGTGAGCCTCCAAGACGAATGCGGATTTGTTTCTTGTGTTGAAATCATGCGTTATACTGTTATAACGTTATTATGTGTTATAATAAAGTAGCATTCAAATTTGTGGTAATAAAAGAAGGTTAAAGGATATGTCTGATCGAATATTGAAGAATAATTTTACTATAGAGCAATAATTGAATTAAAGTCTGCTTAAGTCGATAGTTTCAATTGCTCAGTTCCCGTCTTTTATTCCCCCCATATTGGGTTTAACGACGCACTGTACTGATGACTGAGATCTATCGACATCGGTAATGATATATGAGATGATGGGATGAGAGATTATCTATTTTATTTAAATCATTATTACGTCAACTTTCAATTAAACATTCCTTTGATGTGTGTGTGACAACTATAAGCTGGTTTTCGTAACGAATCGTTGTGAAAAGCGATGTATTTACCAGCACATTGCCTGTGGTCTATCTTGTCCCACATATCGCCCGGTCACATCAAACGACCTTGCCTGGCTTAGATAACACCCGAGTTAGCTGATTATCATGTCCAGTTGATACTGGAAGTGGTTATGGTTGGTTTATGATGGTGACCATGGTCACTGAGCTTGAATAGGCATTTGAGTAGCTGATTGAGAATTTTAGTTTAGGTGATAGGTTGTTTTATAATGGTAAACATGGACGATGCTGATTAAAAAAGCTTAGTCTAGGTGATTTTGCCACCTCGAAGGAAATTAAAAAGACGAAGTGTGAGTATGATTCATTTAGAAAAAAAATGAAATTGAAAAAAAAATTAAATATTGAAAAAAATGTTTTATTAAAACCAATAAAATTTCATAAACAATGAACAATTTTCCATTTTCCATTCTGTGTTCGGGGGGAGGGGGTATTTTCTATCTTCTCAATGATTAATTGTATCTGCTTTCTTATATATATTGGGTTTTAACGACGCACTGTACTGATGACTACGATCTATTGGTGGCAGTGAATGATATATGAGATGATGGAATGATGATGAGATGAAAGGTTATTTCATTAGGTGTTTTTGGATAGTGGGAAGAAGTCGGTCATGGCATTTTGTTAAGGAACCATCCCAGTATTGATCTGAACGACAGAAACCACGAAAAACCCTGTCAGGATGGTCGATCATGGAGGGAATAGAACCCCGGTCTTCTGAATGACGGTTCAGTGTGTTTTAGCCACTGGTAGTTTGTTCGACGGCTCAGTTTGGGTGATACTGACTGAAAGTAGAGAATCGTTTTTTTCCTGATCGTCACCATGAGAGCCCCCCCCCCCCCGGGGGGGGGGGGGAGTTTTAATTATGTGAGCTCGTTTTAATAGTTATGAGTAGACAATAGTCTATATTTTAATAGTCAGAATATTTTTCACTCGAGATTTCCATACTTCTAAGCTCATCTCACGTTTTTCTAGTGATTAATTAATAGTTATATACATTCGACGTTTACCAGTGTAATCGTTAATTGGCTATTAATCCATATAAAAATGAGAAAAACTACTTATGACATCTGACATGCAATAATCGATTGATATCACCGTTTCAGGTGCCAAGAAATTGTTACAAAATTTCATGGGATTTCAAGTAAATCTGTATCAATAAAACAGCAGAACTCGTGAAAATTCTCCTTTGTCATAAAAACACGCCCATCAGTGTGAACAATTACTTTGAAAAAATTCGAAATCTTGTAATTATTTTTGTAGAATTCCTGCACACCAAGAGCGTGTCAAATTATTTTGATGGTGCACGGAAAAAAAAGGACAAAATATTTTGAATTACTTTTCCATCAGTTCGGTATCGCTCCAATGGTTCTGAATCAGTTGATTCAAAACATAGTTATTCGTCAGAAGTAATTTCAATCATTTTTAGATGAATGAATCGATTTAGCGGAATATCAGTTTCTTAATAAATAACGAAGTAGTGTACCACGAGAACTGTATTAGACCCTAACTGTTGGACGTGTACGTGGTACTTGTCAATGAAATAAAAATAAAACAGACTAAAAATATTAACAATATTTCCAGAGCACTTCAGCTCTCGTCCTCAGGTTGTTGAATAATTATTCAACAACCTGAGGACGAGAGCTGAAGTGCTCTGGAAATATTGTTAATATTTTTAGTCTGTTTTATTTTTATTTCATTGACAAGTACCACGTACACGTCCAACAGTTAGGGTCTAATATCAGTTTCTTGGTGATAACTTTTGAACGGTATGAGATATCAAAATTCTAATACGCGAGAAACACAGATAATTATAATAGCTTCGAGATAATATAAGTTATGACTATTTGAGTCACGTTGCATAACTGTGAAGCGTCGACAGTTAAAATAAAAAAGAATTTTTAGCTGTCGACGCTTCACAATTATGCGACATGACTCAAATAGTTATAACTTATATTATCTTGAAGCTATTATAATTATCTGTGTTTCTCGCTTATTAGAACTTTGATATCTCATACCGTTCAAAAGTTATCACCAAGAAACTGATATTTCGATAAATCGACTCCAGTGGACTCTTTAATGGATTGGTGAAACCACATCTTCACCAAATAACCAGCCTAGATGTAACCTAGCTAATTGGACAAGCTTTATCGAGGATTCAATTTGACATACTGAAAAAAATTGGTCTTCGTTTTCATGTTTTTTTTTTTTTTTTTTTTTTTTGGTTCTCCACAGATCAAACGGCTACAGCTATCAACTTCAAACTTTTTTTCATAATGGTTCCTCTTCTAACTTGGATCTGTATAGTTTTTTGGCATTATCGGGTGGTAGCTTTTTGTTTATGAATTTTCGAAATTTCGAAAATACCCATTAGAATAACACGGCGGAAAAAAATAAAAATATTTTTATTTTCGAAAAGAATGAAATTTTGTGTAAAGTTGAACTACATCTTGATACACATATCTTTAAATTATCAGCTTGATCGGGTGAGCCATTCCGAAGAAAAACTATATAAAATGTGCTAAATTGGTACCACTCGAAGCAGTTTTTACCCATTTATAACTAAAATGTCACCCAATTGGCGAATGTAGGCAAAAGTTTGACAAACAAATCGACATACTATTATATTCCGCTCGTCCAACAACGCATATATAGCGTTTTCCTAGTAACCAATAACCAAATAACCAAATAACCTAGCTGTTGGTTGGGTCGTTAAGCAAACAATGAAAATAAAAGAAAAAATGTGTCTAGTGTATAGTGCATATTGCCGTTGACTGTACCGTGTAATAATGTTGGTAATTAGTATAGTACGTACACACGAGAATTAACAAGACAATGGCTGTGTGTGTGGCAGCAGTAGTTCACAGTAAGTGCCAGTAATGAGACTAGCTGCCAGTTGACAGTGTTGCGTGGCAGTAGTAGACCAGATGATTGACATGTCTATGACCAGGATATACAGATAAAGGCAGGTCTGGGCCCACGAGACCCCCTGGGGCGGCACATTCTCAAGGGGCGGAATTTGAGGGGTGTATCTCAAAAATAAAATAATAAGTGAATATATTTTTAAAAACCGTATATTACCATACATATATATATATATATATATATATATATATATATATATATATATATATATATATATATATATATATATATATATATATATATATATGTATATATATAAATATATATATGTATTTAAAATTATATATATATATATATATATATATATATATATATATATTTATATACATAAATATATATTTTCAAATATACATATTATATATATATATATATATATATATATATATATATATATATATATATATATATATATATATGTATATATATATATATATATATATATATATATATATATATATATATATATATATATATATATATATATATATATATATATATATATATATATATATATATATATATATATATATATATATATATATAAATATATATATATATATATATATATATATATATATATATCATCTCATATATCATCCAACGACGCCAATAGATCGTAGTCATCATCTAGCACCCGGGTTGTTGTGTACTCTAATTAAGCGAGCAGCGATTCCTTCATTTCTTGAGGAAACTAAACAACTTCTATAATATCTCGGTTTATTCCGATTTCTTCGGAAGAGGGTTGAAGAAATATTTGAATAAATAAATAAATAATGATAATGATGGTGCTGATGATGATGAATATGAATGTTTGTTTAGAGTCCCCGACAACTCTCAAGTTTTTGGCGGTAAAATGAAGACGAAAACAATCTTGATTGATGCAAGTATAATATAAGAAATACATGCGATAAATATGTATACATTAGTCATAACATATAAACTTTCAAAATAGAAAATACTAATCGATTGTTTCTGAATTTAAAACAATCGAACCTTCAAAAAAACTGTCAGTTGAAAACAATTACTCAATAAATAGTTATTTAAAAACAATTTAAAATTATTTTCGTCTCACATTAGCTCAATACTTTTATGAAAGATATAATTACATTTTATATAAACCAGAGTCGATAAAGCAGTTCTAGGTAGAACTGCTTTATCGACTCTGATATAAACCTTCATCATAAAAAAATCAACAAACATTTCTTTTGTAATACTTGATAAGTAATATAGATCGTTCACTCTATATTAATTAAATAACCAATTCATAAACGATCGTTAAGATGTTATTACCACTATAAAAAACCGATTGATGTATTTAATCTATTCGCCAGTGACATTTAATCTGATCGATATAAACGGCTATCAATTAATAACGCCCCCTATAATATGATAGCTTAATGAAATACGATCAATGCGCCACAAGTCGACAAGAGTTATACACGTTTTTTAGAAGGCTGTGGGAAAACGTCTCTTTATCAATTTAATTCACTTTCTATATACGATGTTTTATATACAAAATTAATTTGATTCATTGAAGGAAAGTTTCATGGGAATTTTAAATCTATATATACTTGCTTCCGAATTTGAATTGTACTTATAGTCCACTATTTTGACTCACAGTTGAGCCTTTTTTTAAGGGCTTTGTGGATGTTTTTTTGTTGTAATTGTGTTTTTCTTTCTGTATATCAGTGTAGAAAAAAAAATACCAATAGTAGACCAAATGGAATATTTACTAAATACCAAATAGAATATTTACCAAATACCAAATAGAAATATTATACCAAATTTAGGCCTACCAAATTTACCAAATAGAAATAGAATATTGGTTGTGGACCAATAGAAAAAAAAAGTTTTTTTCATTTATATTGGGTTTAACGATGCACTGTACTGATGACTACGATCTATTGGCGTCGGTGAATGATATATATGAGGTGATGGAATGAAAAGTTGTTTTATTAGGTATTTTTGAATAATGGGAAGGAGTCGGTTCGTTATTGAGGAACCTTCCCAGTATTGACCTGAACGACAGAGGGAACCCACGAAAAACCCCTGTCAGGATGGGTGATCATAGCGGGAATCGAACCCCGATCTCATGAATGACAGTTCAGTGTATTATCCACTCGGCCAATGGTGCAAGTCACTATAAGAATTTTAGAAGATAATTGCAATATTAATTGAATTACATTACAATTAATTAAATATTTTGGAATTGTGAGAAAGACTCTACATTGACATTCTTAGAATTAATAACTTTGCATCATGTTTTTGGTTTAAAAAAATAACTAAAATCATTCATCGAGACGCCAATAGATCTCAAGTTATCATTAAAGAGTGTGTCTTTAATTAAATACAAAACAAATAATTTCACTACCAATCCCTTTATCAAAAAAAAAATTGGGTGAGTTTTTTTTTTTAAATCAACATTGAAAATTTGACACAAGCTATATTGTTTCCCTATAAAGACTATGGATGAAAGTTAGGATCGTTTGAACGGGGCACCACAAGGGCGATCTTACCACCCTAAAGAAGTAGTTGGGCATAGCTCATTCAACATACTGTAAAAATTAAAAATTACAAAAAAAATCAGAAGGCATGTTGGGAAAAAAAGTACTTTTTCCAGAATATAACTCATTTTTCTCCGATTTCTCCTTCCTAATCTTGTTTTCTACTTTTCTTCCGAACCTTTCTAACTAATTCTACTTGAAAATTCACTTATAATATAGAAAAAAAAATACCGAGAAAAAAAAATTACCACAATTTAAAATGACAAACAAATAAATAATACTAATTTCACACCTAATCTAGATAAAAAATACAAGATCCTGTCCAAATCTAGAGCACAGCTGACTACGTCTTGTCTGACACTGTACCGTGTAAAATGCCTAGTTTCCTTTTGACTGTGGAATGTGATCATTCAGGTCACGTCAAATGCAACGTCTTCCATAAGGACCACATGGCGATGCGTTGCATTTAGCACGACCACGACTATACGATCGTGATGGCCTAGCTAATACTGGAAATAAAAAGTTCCGATTGTCCGTCTACCCTATCTCACAACATTATCGCGCGGATGTTTCGGCCCACCATCTCTTGTGTGTCACTTACATCTATAATAGATGAAGATTCCGATCGTCCGTCTCCCCTATCTCATATCGTTAGCGCGCGGGTGTTTCGTAACTTCATATTGTATGTATAATATAGATACTTGAGATAGGAATTTCTTAGTCGGGAATGAAATAAAAATATTAAAAGATATTACATACTATTTAACACTTGCTAGGTTGGTAATGGATAATATAATGCATGTATTACTGAGATTTGATGGGAAAATGAGATTTATTATGGATAGAAAGTAGGATGAGAGAAAGATTTATATATAGTTGTAGCCACGAGAGAAGATATACACGTGTACCAACCACATGCAACTAAAATTTAAATTATGCGCAATGCTTTTAAAAATGTAGAAATTCATTTTTCATTTGAATAAGTACTCAGATTGAATGTGTAGGCCTAGTATGTACATTCACAGTCCTACTTCTAGTAGGTCCCAGCCATATTTCCTTGCCTAAGCTAGGCCTACATACGAATAAATAATTCAAAAATATATTTTATAGATTGTTACCCATGATTAAACATTTGATTGAGAAATCACCTTCTTACCATGTATTTATGTACTTATGTATTTATGTATTTATGTATTTATGTATATATGTATTTATGTAACTCTATCCTGCATCTTTGGGCTCATACTCTCGCCTATATTAGCTGCCTATATTAGCCTATATTATATTATATATAATATATTATATATATTATATTATATTATATTATATATATTGTATATTATATTATTTATACTGAAAGACTTTCATCTATGACGAAAAATTATGGTCACAGACAGCGCAGTCCTGGTGTTGAAATTCATTAGTTTTAAATAAACAAAATGGGGTGGTAAGATCGTCCTTGTGGTGCCCCGTCCAAACGATCCTATCTTACAACCATAGCCTTAATTGGGGAACAATGATTTTGTATCAAGTTTTGATGTTATTAAAAAAAAAAAAAAAGTTTATGCACAGTGCTTTTAAAAATATAGAAATTCATTTTTACTATTTTTTTTTGTAAGTTCACGAAACAGTGTCATATTGAATAAAAAGTAGGCCTATACCAACTCTGAGATAATTGCACGCTATTCAATTAATATGACATTTTGTTTTTGAGAATTCAATCAGTTTTGAGAGCCCGCATCTTAGCTGAGAATGTTTCTCTTCGAATTATTGACCCAAGTTTGGTGGTTGAAAAGTGAAAAGGGGATAATATTGGAAGAGTTCCAGTAACCACCGCCAGATGGGAGAGTTTTTCATTTCCTAATTTGGACAAATAGGCCCTATAGTTACCGTAAATTACAAATTTTGGCCAAGGAAATTGGGAAAGAGGTAGAATAAAAGGCGAATCAGAATTTCAAATATTGATAAGCAAAGTTGAACTTAAGGATGTGCGTTTGTAATTTATTTATTTGGCGCCATTCTTATATAGATTCTTATATTTATACCCACCCTACAAACAGCAGATTCATTTCAAATAATTATCAAGTTTGACTACTCAAAAAGCAAACATGAAGAAATGAATATTTTGATTTGATTACTCTATTATACCTTTGCCGCCTATTAATTTCCCTTTTTTCTGTATGTTAGAGAATTGTGTATGAGAATTTGTGACGTATTTGGGGTGGTAAGATCGCCCTTGTGGTGCCCCGTCCAAACGATTCTATATTTCATCCATAGCCTTAATTGGGGAACAATGATTTTGTATCAAGTTTCGATGTAATTAAAAAAAAAGTATTTTAAGGGGGAGGGTAATAGGTTTTGCCACCAACTGTGACATGGGAGGGAAGGGGGGTTCAAAGTGGCCTAAAAAAGTGTGACATAATTCATGGACGACCCCTAAACCAGCATACCGATGACAATACGTATGACACATGATGATAAAATGACGGGTTAATGATAATAATTAATTATCGGATTTAATTGTTGACAGAAGTTGAAATTCAATAACATGGACTTCGAACGATTACTGAATTATTGACATTCCATTCGAGACCGTCAGGACTTGGGTATTGACACATTGGCAATGTACAGTTGCGGGCGTGGAAAGTGGTCGGTCGAGAAATATTAATTAGACGAGCTTTAGCGAGGATTCAATTCGACATACTGAAAAAAATTAGTGTTCGTTTTTATGTTTTTTTTTATGGTTTTTTGGCGCTCCTCCACAGATCAAACGACTACAGCTATCAACTTGAAAAAGATTTTCAATGTGGTTCCTCATCTAACTTAGATCTGTATAGTTTTGTGGCATTATCGGGTGGTAACTTTCGTTTTTATGAATTTTAGAAATTTCAAAAATACCCATTAGAATAACACGGCGGAAAAAAAATGAAAATATTTTTATTTGAAAAAGAAATGAAATTTCGTGTTAAGTTGAATTACATTTTGATACACATTTCTTATAATTCTCAGCTTGATCGGGTGGGCCATTTTGAAGAAAAAACATGAAAATGTGCTAAATTGGTACCACTCGAAGCAGTTTTTACCCATTTATAACTTAAATGTCACCCAATTGGCGAATGTAGGCAAAAGTTTGGCAAAGAAGTCGACATACTATTACTATCCGCTCGTCCAACAACGCGTATATAGCGTTTTCCTAGTTAATGTGTCCAGGAGAATATGTCCTCCCACATGTTGCGTTATGTTATGTTATTATGTTATTGTCATGTTATGTTATTATGTTATTAGTAGAGTGATAGGCCCAATTATAACAGTTTAGGCCTATCACTCATTTTTTTCCATTTTGTATTATGATGAACTTTACATCTGCTGTTAATGGTAAGAAGTGATCATTGCCCGAGAGACTTATTTCAAAGTGGAAGATATCAACATTCGTGTGTTTATTTTATTCTCAATACCAATACTGGTAATGTCCGGATATATATCACAGAAACGATTTTTCACTTATAATGTGTTCCGGACTTTCGGAAACTGAAAGACTTTTATCTGTGGCGGAAAGTTATGGTCACCATCAGCGCAGTCCTGGTGTTGAAGTTCATTAGTTTTTAATAATTAAAATAGGGTGGTAAGATTGCCCTTGTGGTACTCCGTCCAAACGATCCTACCCTTCATCCACAGCCTTAATTGGGGAACAATGATTTTGTATCAAGTTTCGATGTTATATATAAAAAAAAAAGTCATCATGTTGAAATAGTGCAAGTTACGCACTGAAACTAGAAGGCAATGTATACATACGCATTCGATGTACAGTTCGTGAAAAATATGGAGAAAAAATATCCGTATATAAAATTTGAATTTTCGGAAAAAAATAATTTTATGTGACCGCGAGTGTAGGGGCCTACTACGAAAACGCTATAGGCCTACATACAACGCGATTATAGACGAGCGAAATTCGTAAGTAAGTAAATAGTAAACAAAGAAAAGTATAAATAAAAGTTAGATTTACGAGAGCTAGTCGTATAATCTTTAGTGGGCCTAATTACAAGCTCTATATAACTATAATATATGGTTTAATATTATAATTATAAGGTTATAATCTTAAAAAAAAAAAAAAAAAATCTTAAAATTCAATGGATGAAAATTAAAATATTAATACAAAATTCACTCCATACAAAAGATGATCACACAAACACATATGGTTTCATTTCCGAGGCACGAATCTCACACATATATTTGTATAGCTGTAATATTTTCAATATATTATGATTTTTCGTGACGTGATTTACGTGAAGAAACGCCACTACATCTTTCAACAGAGTTACATCCTTCAAGTTGCAGCGAGATTCTGTATAATTACCGAAATTTGCACAATTATTTTCAGTTGGTAGCCAACCTTCTTCTTCCACAGATACAAGTATATTATTATTATCAAAGGAACTTTATTGCTGGCGAAATTCAGCAGGGCCGTTCTTCCATTTAACCAGTTAAAACATAATTCACATACATTTCAGAACAAAATTGAACACACAGAAAATACAACAAAATACAGAATGATACATAAATACATACAGTTGTACACACAGAGATATCTAAACAGTATGTAAACTCACACAAAATCAATGTAAAAACGAAATTATAAGTAAAACAAAATATTTTCTTCAAATTTACCAACATTTTTTTTTTTTGTATTCAACATTCATGGGAAAAATAAGTAAAAAGAAGCAATAGAATTTACAAATATCAATAGAATATCAATAGAAAATACCGAAATTTGCACGTTTATTTTCAGTTGGTAGCCAACCTTCTTCTTTCACATATACAAGTATATCAAATAGAATCAAAAAGAATCATTAAATCTAATTCAACATCTCAGATTAAACACAAAGTCTGATGTTTATACGATCATTAAACGTTGCACAAATATGCAATAAATGCAGTGGAATAAAATATGCATCTGCCTGTTGCACATCTATATATATCCTCCCTTGCTTCAGTCGCTTCCATCCTACCAACAAGGCGTGGTTTGAAACGATGGCTCATATAGTGATATAGTTATGGCAGGTTCGTGCAAAGAACGGCGACAGAAGAATAACAGAAATATACCGAACGATCCTACCTTGGCCCTAATTGCGTGTCAAGTTTAACAACAAGATTGGACACACAATTGAATATATATATATATATATATAATATATATATATATATATATATATATATATATATAGGCCTATATATATATATATATTTTTTTTTGTATATATATATATATTATTGTTTGCTTAACGACCCCACCAACAGCCAGATTATACGGGAGTACGAATGAGAAGGCGATTATGCAACTATGAAGTGATGATGAGTGAGAGGACGTTTACAATAATCCGTGCTTTGATCAGGACTTGAACCCAAGCCTAACGGTAACTTCAGTTTCTGAAGCGGTGTCTCAGCTGGCTGAGCCACCGAGGACGGCAGTATATAAATATATATATATATATATATATATATATATATATATATATATATATATATGCATGCATATATATATATACATATATATATATATATATATATATATATATATATATATATATATATATATATATATATATATGCATATATCTATATATATGTATATATATATATATATATATATATATATATATATATATATATATATATATATATATATGTATATATATATATATATATATATATATATATATATATATATAATATATAATATAATATCTAATATTATATATAATATTATATAATATATATACATATATATATATATATATATATATATATATATATATATATATATATATATATATATATATTATATATATATATATATATATATATATATATCATTTTACACTGTGTTCATCGAAGACTAACTATAACTAAGGTCCACTGTAGTCATAACTTTGGATGATATAATATATACTTAGTATATTTCCAAGGTCCGTAGCGAATAGCGCATCGTTTAACGAAGTTATGAAGAAGATCATCTCCACATACCAAAGCTACACGATGTCGTAAACTACAAGAAAACTAAAAGTCAAAAAGCCGCAATATGGGAGTCATAACCGGCCCTGTATATATCGTTGTAAACGAGACAACTCTGGTCGAGCTGGTGGTTCCGATTGACCGTCTCCCCTACTGTTTAACACTGACTCCGGGTGTGTCGATCCTTCAAATACCCTCCAAGCTGACAATATATGTCGATTTGATGGTTCCGATTGACCGTCTCCTCTACTATATAACGCTGAATCCGGGTGTGTCGATCTGTCACATACCCCCCAAGCAGACAATATGTGTTTTGGCAGCGGCTCACCAACATACAGATTACAGATGGTGCCCCCCCCCGTACCCCCCGGGCAGCATCCACCCTCACATCTGAGCAGATCCCCCCCCAACCCCCTATGTGCAAGAGAAAACATGATAATACAGGACGGCAGGACGAAGTTGCTATGCTATTGCTACCCTAAAACTAAAATAACAACCCCTTTCTGTTACTTCCTTTCCCTCCCTCCCCCCCCCCTCCGACCCGCATTTTCCTGCCACCCACCCTCTTTCCCCTCGCTATCGGGCCGCCCAAGCAGTCGAGAAGCTAGCGAGAGTTGATAATGTTCGTAACAGTATCTAAGTAAGCTTGGTTGAAAGTTGAGAAAAAAGCTTGAAAAGCTTGAAAAGCTAGGGGGAAAAGATATTAAGAAAAAGTAAGAGTTGTGAAATAAATTTTTAAAAAGTTGGAAAAAATAATGAAACGAGGTTGGAAATAATTGAAAGAGTTAGTTGGAAGTTAATAAAATAGCTTGGAATAGGTTTGAAAAATATTAGATAAAGGTAGAATATGTTGATAATTGAAGAAAAAAAAGTTGGAAAAAATAATTGAAAATACTTTGGGGAATAATTGAAAGAAACTGAAAAACAAAATAATTTCCCTAGGGCCGAGTTGTACATTTTGCACACACAAAAATTCTGTGACAAAATTACTAACTTGGTATAGTAGCTCTAACCGGCAATTTAAAGTTGTTATCACCATGGTTACCCATACTAATTGTTCTCACTAACTCTCAGATAAAGGCTAACTAAACTTGGTAAAATACCGGGCCTTAGTTAAGTAACAATAATCAGCTAACTGTCACTTGATGTACGAGAATAACATACGTGACCAAGGTCGATAAGTTAATCAACTAACAAGTCTCCGTCAAAGTGACGTCACTCATTGTTTAAAACTAGGAAAACGCCACATATGCATTACTGGATGAGTGATATGGGCATATTTACATGAAATGTGATGAGAATTGCTATATACGCACCTTGAATTCAAAACAATTATGTCACTGCATTCCTGTTTTATTAATCACTCATTTTAACCGTTTTAAATTAGTTTTAAGCCTGTTGGTTATATTCTTAAATGTGTTTCTTTAATAGCTTTGATTAATTTTTATTCATGTCGTTATATTGTATATTATATTGTCATAATATATTGTATTTCAGCACTATTTGTTTGTTGACTACTTATTTTTATTCTGACTTGGTTTAGTCTATACTTGTGATCATATCTTCATAAAACCGTAATTAAATACAAATACAAATACAAAATTGATGTCAAAAAATTGAATATAATTTTTTTTATCAAAACGGCTGATCCGATTTATGTGAAACTTTGGAATAATGTGTATCATTATTGTAATAAAATTTGAAATCAAATTTGAAATTATTCAAAGGAAATATTTGTAATCAATAATCCGACGCCTATAGTTATTTCTAATCATTAAATTGCGTCGTTAAACCCAATATAAATTTAAAAAAAAACTACCACTCATCAAAATGAAAAACGGAGTCATAATGCCGAAATACTATAGATCCTATATAAGGCCGTTGATGTGTCCATTTATTATTTTATTTTATTTTAATTATTAATGATTGATTATTGATGATTATTGATCACTATACTGATGATTACGATCTATTGGCGTCGGTGAATGATATATGAGATGGTGGGATGATGAGATGAGAGGTTATTTTATTAGGTGTTTTTGGATAGTGGTAAGGAATTGGTCGTGGCCTGTTGTTAAGGAACCATCCCAGTATTGACCTGAACAACAGAGGGAAACCACGGAAAAAAATCTGTCATGATGATCGACCATGGCGGGATCCGAACACCGGTCTCCCGAATGACAGTTCAGTGTTATAACCACCCAACCACTTGTCTCAGTCACAAATATCTATTCCGATGACATTCTTGTGATTCGTTACAGAAAGAGAAAATTACTACAACCTAGATTTTTATCGGAATTTCTGAATTTTTTTCAACAATAAGTAACAGTAATTTGTCTTTTTTATACATGAAAAAATGATTTAGATGTCGAAGTGAATCAATAACTATCATTAACGGTCATTAAATGATTTGTAATCGATGATTTCACATTCGATTAATGAATGATTTTCTCTGGACTTGATAGTTTTTGTTTTGGTTGTTGGAATGCGTGTTGAAATTGTTCAAGGTGGATTGGAAGTAATCAAATAATACGTTTGTCTAGGATTTGACTATGTATATAAATGATCTTTATTGGTCTCTGGCTTATCAAAAAGTTTACAGGATAATAATTAATCAATATAAAATACAATTGTTAATAAAAAAATTTAAAAAAAAAAAATATATATATATATATATATATATATATATATATATATATATATATATATATATATATATATATATATATATATATATATATATATATGAATGAAATATAGTTCAAGTGAAAAAAGTAAGTACAAAATTGAGATAGATAATAATAACAGTATATGCATAGAAAATCGAACCATCGATATCAAAATCGATATCAAAAATGTAGGCCAATGAAATAGATTATTTCATTTTATTCATTAGCAGATACGAAATATATTTTAATAATATTTATTTATTATTATTATAATTATAATATAATTTTATTTATTATTTTTTTATTTAATTATTATTCATTTTAAATATATAATTAGAAGGAGCGATACGAGAAAGTGTTGTCATTAATAATGTTTGTATTTGTGAACACACTTGTTTGTTCCATATTGCTCATGTTTTTCAACGAAAAAACACGAAAAAATACAAGTATGAAAGATACAAAAGTGTCCATGTTATAAAAGTACATGAGCCCCTAAGTGTTATCTCTTGGAGCAATTTTTCTACACAATCGTTTTAACTTTTTTGGGGGGTGGGAGGGGGAATTCAATCAACTTGAACCATTTTCAAAAAATTCGATACATTTTCGGTAAAATTGAAATTTAAATTTAAAAAATATAAATTTGAATTGGAAAATTTCATTTCATTTCGAAAATTCAATTTCATGTTGAAAATTCAATATGAATTGGACAAGTTCATCGAAACTGAATTTGAAATTTTCATAAAATTTGAAATTTCATTCACGAGCTGTTTCGAAAAATATTGTCCGAATTAGATGACGTATTTAATAATTGTATATCTCGCACTGTTCAAATTCAAGTTTAATTCAAGTTTAATCGAAGTTTAAGTTCAATTCAAATAGCTTCCAAATCAAGATGTGTACATAACTTTCGAGTACATTTTTTTAAAACAATATCTCACTCATCTGACAATGCAAATATTGCGTTTTCCTATAGTCGAACAAAAAAAAAACTTGAAATTATTCAAAGATAATATCTGTAAAATCTAAAATTCAACCATGTTGTATATATCCAGTATGGTTTACTGAGGAATTCCAATGTAATTTCCATATAGACAACCACACGTCTCGTGGTATACTACAACAATAACGATCAGGCGTTTCGAACTGTCACAATTTGTAATGATTATAATTCTACACGATTATTTAGACGATCGGGTGTTTGATCACGGTGGTTTAGTGATGACGAGCGGGGGTTTCGGACCGTCATATTGTGAGGTAATATTGAGCGTTGGGAAAACGATTGTGAAAGTCGAATGAAGTGGAAAATAAGTCTGAACTAGTGCGCACGCATTCTGCGCAGTATGCCATTGTGGTATGGAGAAGAGCAAAAGTGGTACACATTGTTGCTGAGGAATCTCGGTTGAATTGAGAACAAAATTATTAGAAAAAATACGTCTTTTTAGTACGTGGGAGCCGATTTAGCGAAATATCAGTTTTTTGATGATAACTTTTGAACGGTATGAAATATCAAAATTCTGATACGCGAGAAACACAGATAATTATAATCGCTTCAAGATGATATAAGTTATAACTATTCAAGTCATGTCGCATAACTGTCAAGCGTATACAGCTACAAAAACACATTTTTCACCTGTATTCGTTCGACAGTTATGTGACATGACTTGAATAGTTATAACTTATATAACCTTGAAGCTATTATAATTATCTGTGTTTCTCGCTTATTAGAATTTCGATATCTCATACCGTTCAAAAGTTATCACCAAAAAACTGATATTACGCTAAATCGACTCCCATGGACTCATAGTTTTAGTGAGTTTTAGTTTTAGTTTTAGTATTAGTCTCAGTTTTAGAGCTAGTTTTATTTTCATCGCTGCGGGATGTAATTTAATGTATCTCGATCGACCACTTTATATATGACCACAACCTTACATTTTTAAAAAAATTGTTTACATTCAAAAATTCCATGTAGAACATAAATAATAGGTGAACGCACTATCTCGAGAGTGTAAACACTTTACATTTGAAATTATACACACACAGAAAAAAAAAACAGACAAAAAATGTAGGAATTTCATATAGATTTATTAGGTATGAAAGAAGTGGAAAGCCGGCACAGTAGCTGAGTGGTTAGCTCACTTGCTTCGTGTGATCCGGGAGGTGAAGGGACATATCGGACCCGGTTCGATCCCCGCCACCGTCCATCTTTACAGGGGTGCATCGTGGTTTCCCTCTGTAGTCTAGGCTAATGCCGGGATGGTTCCTATAATATAGGCCACGACCGCTTCCTTCCCACTATCCTTCCCACTACCCATAAAAAACCTTCATCTCATCATCCCATCATCTCATTAATCATTCATCCGACGCCAATAGATCTTAGTAATCATTACAGTGCGTCGTTAAAAACCCAATAAAAAAAAAAAAAAAAAAGAAGTGGAAATACCAAACGATGAGTGAACTAATCCGGTTCGAAACTACCGTTCGTTATGTGTTGATGTATACTCCGGAACGGTCAATCGTCTAGTTTTGATATTGTGTCCAGTATTGTGCTACCTGTGTTGAGGAGAGATGAAGGATCGAACCATCCGGGCGTTAGTGGTGTGGGATAGGGGAAACGGTCGCTCGGAAGCTTCATATTTCGAGGATACAGATATCCACGTCTATGGAAGTCGATTTAGCAAAACATTTTTTTTTTATTATTTTTTCAAAGATATGAAATATTAAAAGTGTATAATATGGGGGAAACACAAATACTTTCCATAGGCATAAATTCAAGATGTTATAAAAAATATTTGTTGCTTTTTTATATTGGGTTTCAACGACGCACTGTAATGATTACTAAGATCTATTGGCGTCGGATGAATGATTAATGAGATGATGGGATGATGGTTTTTATGGGTAGTGGGAAGGATAGTGGGAAGGAAGCGGTGGTGGCCTATATTGTGGGAACCATCCCGGCATTAGCCTAGACTACAGAGGGAAACCACGAAAAACAAGTGTAAAGATGGACGGTGGCGGGGATCGAACCGGGTCTGATATGTCCCTTCACCTCCCGGGTCACATGAAGCAAGTATAAGCTAACCACTCAGCTACTGTGCCGGTATATTTATATATTTGTTGCTTCTAGACAAATATCTTCTATTATACTTTCATTATGTGAAGATGTATACGAGGAAAGATTGTGGGAAGAACGGAAAGGTTGGCGAATATTAATAGAGATGGAAGAAGACAAGTGAAGAGGATGAAGATGCGACAGGATTGGCCAGCCGGCATTATTTAAGAGACCCTAGATGATGGTGTTCGACACCCTCCGACATTACTCGTTGGAACCGGGAGAAAGATACTTATTATTATACTTTCATTCTCTTCAACTCCATTCTCATTCTCTCCATTCTTTCAACTTAGATATCTTGAAATACGTCATTCAATATTTTGCACTTCATTGCCAAATAAACTGTTCATATTTCACCATTATTATCTTATATCCAACATTGCATTTTCTTCATGTAAAACAACAGACAAGCCCGTATCAGGCTTTGTGGACTTTTGTGAACGTGTCATGTACCGTATTTATATTGGGAAAGAATAAAAAAAATTAAAACACAAAAAATATACAGCTAAATAACGTAAATTTTCAGCTCTGAACGTTCGACAAATTTGCAATTTCATTCGAATAATTGTGTAACTGTGTTCCCTACGTATTAGAATTTTGATATTCCATACCGTTCAGAAGTTGGCACCAAAAAACTTTTTTTTCTGCTAAATCGACCCTGATGTCGATATCAATAATTTCCTAGTCAATAATTTTTTTTTACAAAAAAGTTCGAAAGTTGTGGACCCTTAAAAAACTGGCATTTCGCTAAATCGAATTCCATGCACTCTTAAAGGAATTTCTAACAATGTCAATTTCACATAAACAGATTTAGAAGTTCCGAACGACCGTCTCTACTACATAATAGCAATAACGTTAAGGAGTGTCGATGCGTCAGAATTTAAAAGAATGTGAAAAACATGAATTTCAGATTTTGTTCGGATAATTTCGGAGGTATTTTCTCGTGGGATTAATAAATGATTGATTTGTTATACTTATATCTACGATAGAAGAAAACTCGAACCTCCCGTTCGGTATTGTTGTGAGATAGGGGGGACGGTCGCTCGGAACCTCCGTCTCTCCTAAGATACGTCACACAGGAGAGATGAAGGCTCGAACCACCCGTGCGGTATTATTGTGAGATAGGGGAGACGGTCGCTCGGAACCTCCGTCCCCACTAGACACGTTACACAGGAGAGAAGGCTCGAACCACCCGTGCGGTATTGTTGTGAGATAGGGGAGACGGTCGGTCGGAACCTCTGTCTCTCCTAAGATACGTTACACAGGAGATATGAAGGCTCGAACCACCCGTGCGCTATTCTTGTGAGATAGGGGAGACGGTCGATCGGAACCTCCGTCTCTCCTAAGATACGTTCCACAGGAGAGATGAAGGCTCGAACCACCCGTGCGGTATTGTTGTGAGATAGGGGGGACGGTCGCTCGGAACCTCCGACTCTCCTGGATACAACAGTATGCTGATCAAGCGTAACAAAACCGAAATGCCACACAATATTCGACGGCGGATCTTTTCTTAGATTTGTGCATGCAAGAATTTTTATGATGCCATCGAATTCTATTTTATAAACATTTTTTTTTTTTAAATCATCAATTTTTTTTTTTTATATATATTGGGTTTTAACGACGCACTGTAATGATTACTAACATCTATTGGCGTCGGATGAATGATTAATGAGATGATGGGATGATGAGATGAAGGTTTTTATGGGTAGTGGGAAGGATAGTGGGAAGGAAGCGGTCGTGGTCTATATTGTGGGAACCATCTCGGCATTAGCCTAGACTACAGAGGGAAACCACGAAAACCCCTGTAAGAATGGACGGTGGCGGGGATCGAACCGGGTCCGATATGTCCCTTCACCTCCCGGGTCACATGAAGCAAGTGAGCTAACCACTCAGCTACTGTGCCGGTAAAATCATCAACTTGAGAACTCTGAACAAAGTCGTTGTTTGCCAATTGAAGCTAACGGTGAAAAGGTAGGATCGTTCGGACGGGGCACCGCGCGGGAAATGTTACCACCACGGAGGAAATAATTTTCGTTTTACTTATATTGGTTTTGAAGACGCTGACCCAGATCGATTTGTTGGATATTAAATATTTAATATTTATTCAATACAATTTATTTGATATTTAATAAATATCTAGGATGTAACTCATAAAACGAAAGTCTGTAAAATTCGGTAAATTAAGTTGGGCTACATCAAGTGAAATTTAGTGAAATTCAGTGATTTTCAGGAAAATTCGAAAAAATTCAGTGCCTACAGTGCATTCAGTGAAATACGTTAAATTCGGTACATTTCATTGCATTCAGTGAAGGTCAGTAAATTCAGTTAAATTCAGTAAGACACACAAAAAATCAGTAAAATACAGTAAAATCAGTGAGTTCAGAAAAATTCAATAAATTCGGTTGAACTCAGTACATTTCAAAGATAAGCAACAATTGATCATTATTTTGTTGGAAAAAATGATGAAAATGAAGGAAACTTACAGATCTTAGTTCAATGCGAGCTGGCAAAAAAGTGACCGATTTGGAAGGAGGGGGGGAGGGGGGGGGGGGGACCGAGGGGTAACATAAATCTCATTATTACAACAACAACAACACTCTTCACCTAGCCATTATGACGTCATAGATCGTGCCTGAGATAAACACACAAACAGTATCTTCCGCGAGAGAGAGAGAGAGAGAGAGAGAGAGAGAGAGAGACAGAGAGAGAGAGAGAGAAAGAGAGAGAGAGAGAGAAAGAGAAAGAAAGAAGAACGAGAGAGAGAGAGAGAGAGAGAGAGAGAGAGGAGAGAAAGGGTGTGAGAGAGAGAGAGAAAGAGGGAGAAAGAGTGAAAAGAGAGAGAGAGAGAGAGAGAAAGCGAAGAGAGAGAGGAAGATAGAAGAGAGAGAAAAAGAGAGAGAAAGAGAGAGTGTGAGAGAGAGATAGATAGAGAGAGAGAGAGAGAGAGAGAGACAGAGACAGAGACAGAGACAGAGAGAGAGAGAGAGAGAGAGAAAGAGAGAGAGAGAGACAGAGAGAGAGAGAGAGAGAGAGAGAGAGAAAGAGAGGACCATCACGACTCGTGCACATTCCTGAGAGAGTGCACACAGACGGTGAGCAGTGATGAGATGGTTTGAGGAGGGAGGGGGGGGGGGAGGGGGGAGGGGGGGCAGACTCAGATGACAATTCCCGTGACGGACCAGCGTCTCAATCATCGATTGCTAAATATACACTCTTATCCAGGAAAGAATTTAGTCTACCAACTAAATACTTGTAAAGCTTCGATCATCTCGCTCGCTTCAGGTATTTAATCCCCAAGGAAGATGACCTCGTCCTGAAGGATCAAAATACTCTGAAAATACCACAGCCGAACAAATATATATATATATATATATATATATATATATATATATATATATATATATATATATATATATATATATATATTCTCCCTCTCTCTCACACGCAGACGCTCGTGATCTTGATATCTGTGAATAGATTGGAATGCCATTCAAGTGTGGGAGTATAAAAGAGAAAGACTGGGAGTGAAAGAGAGAGACAGAATGTGTGTGAGAGAGAGAGAGAGAGAGGTGTGCATCGGAATCCAATACAAATATGGGAGCGCGGGAGATTAAGACTGGGAGTGAAAGAGAGAGAATGTGAGAGAGAGAGAGAGAGAGATTGAAAGAGAGACAGAGACAGAGAGAGAGAGAGAGAGAGAGAGAGAGAGACAGAGAGAGATAGAGAGAAAAAGGTGTACATCGGAATCCAATACAAATATGGGAGTGCGGGAGAGAGAGAAAGAGAGAAAGAGAGAGAGAGAGAGAGAGAGATGCTCGATTTAAGATTATTGCAGTTCGAGCTATACAGTGTATAGGAGATAGCGTATTTACGTTGATTGGGTGAACCCGACTTGGGTGTCAAAGGTCAAACAACTCGAGATGTGGGAATAACAACGACTTCCCGCAATTTCACATTCGTTAACGTTATTGGCGAACACTTCTGAGAAGATAAGGTGAAGAATTTGTCTTCAACAAGACTTTTTTTTGCACATTTAAAACGTTAGTTGAATACGAATTATATATAATTATTTTTTCAAGGTGGTACGATATTATTCTTGTGGTGACCCGTTCCAACGATCCTAACTTATAGTAAAAGTATAGTTTTTCATATAATGATTTGAATGGTGCCAAGGATTAAACTGACTCTAATATAGCATTGGTAGCTCGTTCCATTTTCTTGGGCTCATAGGCGGTGGAGACCTAACATTATTGAGGAGCCAAGATCAATGATCTTGTCGAGTTTATTATGTTGGCCAGGCCTATCACATGGTTATTGGGGGGGTTGACTGACCCCCTGACCCCCCGGCCAGGCCACCCCTGCTTGGGTTATCCATTGAGAATGAGGTTGAAGATTAGTTGGTATCAAAAATGTTGTATATCTCATAATTCAACCATTTTCATTATTCATTATTCATTATTCATTATTCACTAGGAAAACGCGGGATGCGCGTTGTGAGATGAGCTTAGAAGTATGGCAATCTAGAATGAAAAATAACTTGTCAGCTCAATTTACATCTACGAACCTTGACTTACTTCAAACGTTCAAAAACCTCACCTGCAACTTGTTGATATTTACAGTAACCTGCAACCTGTCGCATAAACACTTTGCAAAACCAATTGATCCAAATATTCAATAAAATGTACACGTTTATTGTGCTTTCTTCATTATTTCTCATTCGATTGTTGTAAAAATCTCTGTAAAGGTGTATAATAGTATTTTTCATATTCTGTGAGAATTTGAGAGCTTTTGAAAAATTCTTGTTTTTCAAGTATTTTTCCTCCGGGTTATTCTTATGAGGATTTTCCAAACTTTACGATTATTTTCCGGAAAAACCTTCCGACCGATTCCTCTGAATAACAATACCAACCTATTCTGGTATGACACCAACGTTCAGAAAAAGTTTCAAGTTGATTGAATCATTTCTCTGACCTGTATGCCGCGTACATCATTACAAAAAAAAAACATAAAAACGAAGCTCATTTTTTTCAGGGTGTGAAATGGAAAGCTTCGCTACGCTCATCTAATTATTTTTTCAAGGTGGTATACGATATTGTCCTTGTGGTGACGCGTTCCAACGATCCTAACTTGTCATCTTTGGTCTTTATTGGGAAATTTTATAATTATTTTTTAATTATGATTTTTAATTATAATTTTATAATTTCCATCCTGACTTGGTTTTTCGTGGTTTCCCACAGTCCTTGAAGCAAATACTTGGATGAAGTACTAATTGGCCACGACCATTAATTAGTAGAGCGATAGGCCTAATTATAACATTATAGGCCTATCACTAATTTAATTTGTCGATTTTGTATAATGATCAACTTTACATCTGCTGTCAAGGGAAAGAAGTAATTATTGCCCAAGAGACTTAGTTCAAAGTGGAAGATATCAACATTCGTGTGTTAATACTGAAAGACTTTTATCTACGGCGAAAAATTATGGTCATAGACAGCGCAGTCCTGGTGTTGAAGTTCATTGGTTATAAACATTGAAAATGGGGTGGTAAGATCGCCCTTGTGGTGCCCCGTCCAAACGATCCTATCTTTCATCCACAGCCTTAATTGGGGAACAATGATTTTGTATCAAGTTTCGATGTTATCAAAAAAAAAAACATATTATAATTATCAATTCATGTCTAAATGTATTAAATGCCAATTACCCCAGCACAAGATAGGATTTACCCCCTAATCTTATTGGGATATAAACAACAATGTACCAAGATGTATGTATTTTAACTTGATTTATTTAATAAAGAAACAGTTAAAGATGACAATGTCAAATTGTCGATGGTGATATGAAAGGAAAGCAGACAAGACTAAAGACTTGTCTTGGCTGAATTTGGCAGAAAAATGAAGTTATTTTGGTTCCCCACTGGAAAGGTCATAGGTTATAGTTATCAGAGTGAGTAACGTGCACGAAATATTGTTATCTTTTAATATGATAATCAGAAACTGAAAATTTGTGGATTCATTTCCATTAATGATTTTCTATTTGCTAGTCAAACGCGAAATATGCGTTGTAAGATGAGCGAGATACCTGGATTAGGTATAAAAGTCGTTGAAGTAGTTTTACCCTTGCTATATTATCGAATCTGGTATTCTACACACCTTGATGCATTTAAAGAAGACTTCATTGTTTGGCAAATATCGAATCTAGAAAGCAGTGAATCTCGGCAACCTGAATCTGCTTTGATTTCCATAATAATATTTAATGAATAAAAACAGATCATTTAATTATTTTCTTCAAAACGGCTGATCCGAATTGCATACAAAATTGTGATACTGTGTATCAATCATGTTTACACATTTACAAAAAATTTCATCTCATTTGAAGAGATTTTATTTTTCAAATTTTTTTACCCAGCCTAATCTTATGGAGTTTTTAGAATCTTTGAGATGGTATTTCTTCAAAATCTGTCCAACCGATTCATACCAAAAACTATACAGTTCTAAGTTGGATAAGTTTGCGTCTAAAAAAAAAGTTTCATGTTGATCAGTCAAACCCTGCGACCTGTGCAGTGCCCACAAACAAAAAAAAAAAAAAAAAAAAACACAGACAAAGCCCTATAAGAGTGGGATGGAGACTTCGCTACGCTCATCTAACTATTGCTATAACTGAAATGATTGAACACAAACCCGATTTCAGCATGGATTCGTCTCGGTTTTGCGTTCCCAAAAAAGATAGAATCTCTCAAAAGCACATGTTTTAATCGAATCTACAGGGCTTTTAACGATTTACGCGTATTTATACAATGTCATTTTGAGTCCATTGATCATTTTTGAAACTCTTTCGGTTGCCACATTATTGAATCCGTTGACAATATCATACTTTTTATTTAGATCATAACTGAATCCAAAATGCATGCATGTTACCCAATAAGATTGGTACATTCAGAAATAACAATTCAAAATGAAAAAAATATGTACTAATTTATATTAAAAAAATTGAAAAATATAAAAATAAAAAATTATTAACAATGAAAATTATGAAATTAATACGATTGATTCAATTAAAAATTCCAATATTAAATAAAATAATGATACAAAAATGTTTTTATATATATATATATATATATATATATATATATATATATATATATATATATATATATATATAAATATATATATATATAAAATTATGAAATAAAAATGTTATAAAAATGTTTATATATATATATATATATATATATATATATATATATATATATATATATATATATATATATATATATATATATATATATATGATATAATATTAAAAAAAGTTATGAAAGAGAAGGTTGTGAAGAAAGTTAAGAAAAAATTATGAAAGATTATAAAAATTATAAATCCCCCAAAAAAGTCCAAGAATCGTGATCCCCCCTTTTAATTCCCAGCTCAACTAGGCTTCTCAGCATTGCCACACCGAGACAAATACCGTACTACACCCCTATGCGACCAGTCCGCCCCTGGGGAGAGGGAACAGGTGTAGATCGATACGCGGGCCGTACTGCACGCAATTAGCCAACCGGCCCTCACGTGTCTGATGACGCACGTGGCGTGTGGAAACGGTGCCACGGCTCCCGCATGCGAGTCGCCAGCATGTACAGTGGCACACGCTGGCATCTGCACCAACAATCATCGTGACAAAGAAACTAAACTAACCCGATGTCTTTTTCATTATTCATTTATTTATAATTCGTTTAACGACGCACTGTACTGATGACTACGATCTATTAGCGTCGGCGAATGATATACGAGATGATGAGATGAAAAGTTTTTTTTTTATTGGGTTTTAACGACGCACTGTAATGACTACCAAGATCTATAGGCGTCGGATGAATGATTAATGAGATGATGGGATGATGAGATGAAGTTTTTTTTTATGGGTAGTGGGAAGGATAATGGGAAGGAAGCGGTCGTTGCCTATATTGTAGGAACCATCCCGGCATTAGCCTAGACTTCAGAGGGAAACCACGAAAAACCCCTGTAAAGATGGACGGTGGCGGGGATTGAACCGGGTCCGATATGTCCCTTCACCTCCCGGATCACACGAAGCAAGTGAGCTAACCACTCAGCTTCTGTGCCGGTAACCTATTTTATCATGTCTTTTTTGTTTTGTTAGTTGGAAGGAGTCGGTCGTGGCCTGTTGTTAAGAAACCAACCAGTATTCGCCTGAACGACAGAGGGAAAACATAAAAAAAATGGCAGGATAGTCGACCATGGCGGGAATCGAACCCCGGTCACCTGAATGACGGTTCAATGGATTAACCACTCGGCCACACGTCTCAGTCTACATTAAATTGTTCGTATACAGAAATTTGTGGACCTCAAAATACCTAAAAAAAAATATGACTTGGTGATGAAAAATACCCCCCAAAAATGCAATTATTTCAAAAATATCGGTAAAATTCATAATTATGAATTCAGGAATTTAGGATTAACCAGTTTAGAAACCTATCAGGTCAGAAGTCACCCCCCTCTCTCCCCCTCATTTCTCCCCTCCGTATAACCTAGTTGTTGATGAGTTTTTTAAGCAGCAATAAAAGAAGTCACCCATACAACGTCCTAAGAACGTAATTACCGGCACAGTAGCTGAGTGGTTAGCGCACTTGCTTCGTGTGACCCGGGAGGTGAAGGGACATATCGGACCCGGTTCGATCCCCGCCACCGTCCATCTTTACAGGGTTTATTCGTGGTTTCCCTCTATAGTCTAGGCTAATGCCAGGATGGTTCCCACAATATAGGCCACGACCGCTTCCTTCCCACTATCCTTCCCATTACCCATAAAACCTTCATCTCATCATCCCATCATCTCATCAATCATTCATCCGACGCCAATAGATCTCAGTCATCATTACAGTGCGTCGTTAAAACCCAATATAAAAAAAGAACGTATTATCTACTGCCCCCATCCATCTACGCCACTGCATCTGTCAACACCCCTTATCAGCGGCACATGTTTCCTGGTACCTTCTACCAGGGTGGCAGGATGTGATAGCAGGTATCTGCAAGGCCGTGGGATATGGTGTCAACAAGGCGCAATCAAGGCGGCGGTAACGCAATTCCTATGTTGACATAGGATTAGAGATATATGCTATGATGTAGTGATACCAACCTATTTTATCACTAGGAAAACGCGGGATGCGCGTTGTGAGATGAGCTTAGAAGTATGGGAATCTAGAATGAAAAATATTCTGTTAGCTCAATCCACATTTACGGACCTTGGATTACTTCAAACGTTCAAAAACCTTACCTGCAACTTGTTGATATTTATAGTGCTGCAACCTGTCGCATATACACTTTGAAAAACCAAATGATTCAAATATTCAATAAAATGTACACTTTTATTGCGTTTTCGTTGTTATTTCTCATCCAATTGTTGCAAAAATCTCTGAAAAGGTGTATAATAATATTTTTCATATTCGTTAAAAAATTGAGAGCTAATGAAAAATTCTTGTTTTTCAAGTATTATTCCTCCGGGTTATTCTTACGAGGATTTTTCAAACTTTCCGATTTCTTTTCGGAAAAAACAATTCCAACCTATTCTGGTATGACAGAAATATGTAGAGAAAGTTTCAAGTCAATAGGTGTTTTTACCTGACCTGTATGCCGCGTACAAAATTACAAACAAAAAAACAAAACAAAAACGAATCCCATTTTTTTTCGGTACGTCAAATGGAATCTTCGCTACGCTCATCTAATAATATATAAAGAAGGTGCTCCAACTCGCGTCTTGAGACCGGGGTTCGATTCCAGCCATGGTCGACCATCCTGACAGGGTTACTTCGTGGTTTCCCTCTGTCGTTCAGGTTGATACTGGGATGGTTCCTTAACAACAGGCCACGACCAACTTCTTCTCACTATCCAAAAATACTGATAATAAATAACCTTTCATCCCACCATCTCATATATCATTCACCGACGCCAATAAATCTCAATCATCAGTACAGTGCGTCGTTAAACCCAATATAAATAAAAACAACAAATAAGTGCTCGAACGCAATCAAACAATAAAACAATTAAAAAACATGAAATCAGGATGTTATAAAGTAATGTTACCTTGAGAGGTCAACCAAGTCATAAACTAAGCTGAGTTTTATTTGAAAAAAAGAATCGATCAATTAAATGATAATAATAATGATATTAAAACCTTGACCTATTCATAACAGATAATCATTGTGATGATGAATTGTTGTGAACGATTAAATTTAATAGTGCAATTATATGATTATTCATGAATAAAAATTACGATTATAATAATCTTGAGATTTTCTCTTTCTGATATTCAAATTAAAAATAAATATAAATAGAATAAATAAATAAATAAATATATATGAATAGCCACTGGTTTATGGAAAAGTAGGATCAAAATCTGAAGGCTATACCTACAACTCTGGTTAAATGTGTCATTTTCAGCTGTATTACGCTTGACAGTTATGCGACATGAAATGTTTTTTTTTTTTTTTTTTTTTGGGTTTTAACGACGCACTGTAATGATTACTAAGATCTATTGGCGTCGGATGAATGATTAATGAGATGATGGGATGATGAGATGAAGGTTTTTATGGGTAGTGGGAAGGATAGTGGGAAGGAAGCGGTCGTGGCCTATATAGTGGGAACCATCCCGGCATTAGCCTAGACTACAGAGGGAAACCACGAAAAACCCCTGTAAAGATGGACGGTGGCGGAGATCGAACCGGGTCCGATATGTCCCTTCACCTCCCGGGTCACATGAAGCAAGTGCACTAACCACTCAGGTACTGTGCCGGTGACATGACTTGAATAGTTATAACTTATGTCATATTG
>CAXFZR010000565.1:2500-27202 GCA_964007535.1 Brachyptera risi
TTGCGACGTTGTTCTTGTGTTCTTGCAGTCGTGCTGACATCCTCCGGCCCGTCTGCCCTATGTGTGTTGCAGAACAGTTCCTACAAGGTATTTCGTACACCCCTCGATTCGCCAGATGTATGCTGTCTTTCGCACTTCTCAGTAACTCTCCGATCTTTCTGTCTGTTGAGAAAACTGTTTCAATATTTTCTGCTGCCAGGATTTTACTTGGAAGATCTGTGGTACCTTTGATGAATGGTAGGTAAGCGACCGCTCGAGGTTCTTCTTTTCTCTCCGTTGACTCCACTCGAGGCTTCAAGTTCTAAGCTTTCTGAATGAGGCGGTTTGGGAAACCATTTTGTTCTGAAGCCTTGTTGAGTTTTCTATATGCGGAGTCAATGTTGTTTGTGTCCGCTATCCTGCGGGACCGTGCGGCTAATGTATTGGCTACTGACCTTATCTGTGCCGGATGGTGGTGCGAAGCTGCGTTCAGGCAGCGATTGGTCTGAGTATCTTTCCTGTAAACAGTATGGCCCAAATGTCCGTCTGGTTTCCGAATGACTATTCCGAATGATCCATCACCTCTCAAACCCAAGTACTGGTATCGATACGTCGATGACACGTTCGTAGTATGGCAGCACGGACCCGACAAACTCAAGGACTTCCTCGACCACCTCAATGAACAACATGTCAACATTCAATTTACTATGAAATTAGAAGGTAATTACGTTTTTCCCTTTCTTGGCGTTTTAGTCATTCTGGTCATTCTAGTCACTAGGCAGGATGTAAAGAGGCCTCTCTTAAGGAGACACTGAAAGCTATTTTTCAGAATTCTGGATTAATTTTTCCAGATTGACGGTGTAATGTTTTACCAATAGGATGCTGCAAGAATCACCACATTATTCGAAGTGGTTCTGATTATAATATTTGTCCACATTCAGCTCTTTGTGATCCCACTTCCCATATCCAGTGCGATTCACTTGTGTGATGATATTCACAAATGCTGTTATTTCTAAATACTCTTCTTCTCTATCGCCGGTACCTGGATCTCTGAAACTACTGAGAATAATCACTACAGACTCTCACAGCATGTAGATATAAGTATATATGCCATACTAATCTAGATACTTCTTTGTTCCTATATGAGACAACATCGGAAGTACAAAATTTTTGTATGCCTATAAATAGGTATTTCTTGGACACTTTTTAAAAAGAGAGAAAATACCAGCAATTTTTTCTGTTTCAATTTCCCGCATGCAACTTCCATAGAATGTAAGAAACAGTTACCAGAAAGTTCACATTTACTATTGTCGGTATGAGGCTTACACTATCCCATTAACAGCAGACTCGTTTTCCCCGACGGCCAGTGAAGACTGAGACTCTGACGCCTGGTCGAAGTGGAGTGGTGTGCGCTCTATAGCAGCAAGTTCAGTGTTTATCCGTGCCAATCAAGTGAAATGGAAGTATTCGCAACGCTCATTCTATTATTATTGTTATCTTAGCGAAACTGAGACGTGTGGCTGAGTGGTAGATACACCAAGCCATCATTCGGGAGACCAGAGTTCGATTTCCGCCACGGTCGACCACCCTGACAGGAGTGCATCGTGGTTTTCCTCGGTCTTCAGAGTGAATACTGGGATGGATCCTCAACAACAGGCCACGACCGACTCCTTCCCACCATCCAAGACACCTAATAAAATAACCGTTCATCTCACAGGCCTATATATCATCCACCGACGTCAATAGATGGTAGTCATCAGTACAGTGCGTCGTTCAACCCGCAATATAAGTCGAATGAATCTGCGTGAATGTGTTTACATTGATGTTCTTGGTGAGTTGCCAGGCGGGAGACTTGCATGTTGAATTAGCAAGACTTGCGACTAGCGACATAATACATCCTCTGTCAACCTAATTGCCCAGTTTACATTTCTTTCAATTTGATGTTGTTTGAAATATCGAGAAGGCCAAGAAATCAGTGATTCCAGGCTTCTCTGAAGAGATTATTCGTGATTAAAAGCTCACCAGGTGGCAGCACTGTCGAAGAGGGCGATAAATCAGTAAGCTGACGGAATTAAAGTTAATTCTAGGATTGTACTGATTCAATTTAATGAAAGATTTATCACACTTGTTAAAGGATCGAAAACAGAAGAGAGGTTAGTTATCATTTCCAGTTAGAAGAGGTCTGATAATTTTTTTTTCAGAAATTTCAAGAGTTTTTGGCAAAAAAGAGAAATAATTTATAAAATTAAAAATTAATAAAATTACGGAAAAAGCAATAAATAGGGTTAATCATCTAATGGTGCTATTTGTGGGATTACAGAATATTAGAATAATACTTATAATTTCAGCATGACATACTAAGGTTTAATTTAATTAATTCCTCCACTAGAAGTAAGTGCTGATTTACTATAAAATGGTTCAAGAGACCAGGGGGCTTAGCCTCGACGACATTCACGCGTGAATACAAGAACGTGAATGTGTCCATATTCACGGCCAGTCGAGGCTAAGCCCCCAGTACTTGCTCTCAGTCATCTAATGGGGCTTCTCTCAAAGAGATAATTCAAGAAATAAATACATTGGTAGGGACACTTTCGATAACAATAGGCATAAAACTATGATTTGCACCACACATTTCTGAGCATTGCCCAAAGAATAAGCCTGGCTGATTGATTAAAAAACTAGTTTGGTTGAGTCGACCAGGAGTTGCATCAATTTGTCCACCTAATGCCGGAACTGTTCATGAGTGAAGAACATCCGCTGCTGTGACTAATATACGAATCTCGGTATTTATCGGCAGGACTGCTCGATTGTTAACATCAAGAAGTCGAAATCCATCATTGCCCATTTCGTTATAGGGGAATATATACGGAGGCCCATTCACGATTAATCTTAACCTTAAACTTATTCCTTCAACTTATGGCTGTAGAATTACGATTTTATATGCTCATTCACGACACACTTCCACGTTCTAAGTTTAGCCAATAGGATTGCGACTTTGTATTTCGATAATGACGTCATGAAAGATCGATAGTGCTGAAATACACAGCTGATTTGTTTGTTGACAGTCCAACATAACCTAACTTATAATTATACCATTGCCATATTTCAGTTTAGTCGAAAAGGGCAGGATAAGCCAAATAAAAATTAAGAATATCAAATTCGGTGGACATGATAACTAGAGATGATAGAATATGAGAGGTTATATAAATTAAGACGAACTTTCGTGGAATCTTCTGAAAATGGCGGACGGCTGCAGGTCTGAAATAGATGTGCCTAACGCGTCATAGGTTTGTAGCAGCGCTGATTGGTCAATTCCTACGTTCGACGTAAACTTAAGAAACCAAGTTTGGAGTTTGCAAACTTCTACGTTACTGCTACTGTTGAGGGCCAAGTTTGATGTTGTCGTGAACAGTAACGAGAAATACCGTATGATGAACAATTTGTAAGTTCCTAAGTTTACGGTCAAGTTTGATCGTAAATGGGCCTTTGGGCCTAGATGGCATGTTGCTGTATGCTTACACACATTATATTGGTAATTATTATCGTAATTTCATGATTATTAATTTTAGAATTTTATTTTTGTATTTGATGTTGTTTAATTACACATTTATTAATTTGTATATAATTTGAAAGAATCTGACTCCGCACAGTTCACTAAAACGCCACCAGATGTCAGCCACTTTGCTTTTAATCGCGAATAGCGATTGGTTTACAAGAGGTGAAACGGGTTCACCGGGTGAAGAGATTGTGTAATACCAGAGAAGATACAGGAATTTCGGACTGTTATCATGGTAGAGCGTGTTACGGCGGTCTGACAAACCTGAGAGATAATCACAAGAGTAGAGGACTATCAACACGTAACTGATGGTTAGGTTCGAAGTGATAAGATTACCCTTGTGGTGCCCAGTCTGGGAGATCCTGCCCTTCAGTCTCAACCTGCATTGGAGTCAACGACTCGGTGTTAATTCGAGGAGTTAGCCCCAGCATAACATGAGTGGAGAAGTGCACTTTTCAAAATAATAGAACAAGATGAAGTTATCATCGGAATTGTGCATGAGATGAGAATTGTGTCTCGGCAGTAGCTTCACACCGCTTTGCAAGCCGGAAGGTTTCCCACATATTAGACATATATTAGTGATAATATAGAATGCCTTGCTTGGACCATAGATCTATATGACCGAGAAACGTGACTCAATGTTAAGAAGGCGTACATATCTGTGTCCTGGCAGTAGCTTCAAACCACTTTGCAAACCAGGAAGTTTCCCACATATTAGACATATATAAGTGATAATATAGAATGCCTTGCTTGGACCATAGATCTCTATAACCGAGGCACGTGACTTAACGTTGAGAAAGCGTACATATCTGTGTCTTGGCAGTAGCTTCACACCGCTTTGCAAACCAGGAAGTTTCCCACATATTAGACATATATGAGTGATAATATAGAATGCCTTGCTTGGACCATAGGTCTCTATAACCGAGGCACGTTACTCAACGTTGAGAAAGCGTAGATATCTGTGTCTCGGCAGTAGCTTCACACCGCTTTGCAAACCAGGAAGTTTCCCACATATTAGACATATATTAGTGATAATATAGAATGCCTTGCTTGGACCATAGATCTCTATAACCGAGGCACGTGACTCAACGTCAAGAAGGCGTACATATCTGTGTCTCGGCAGTAGCTTCACACCGCTTTGCAAACCAGGAAGTTTCCCACATATTAGACATATATGAGTGATAATATAGAATGCCTTGCTTGGACCATAGATCTCTATAACCGAGGCACGTGACTCAACGTTGAGAAAGCGTAGATATCTGTGTCTCGGCAGTAGCTTCACACCGCTTTGCAAACCGGAAAGTTTCCCACATATTAGACATATATTAGTGATAATATAGAATGCCTTGCTTGGACCATAGACCTACATGACCAAGACACGTGACTCAACGTCAAGAAGGTGTACATATCTGTGTCTCGGCAGTAGCCTCACACCGCTTTGCAAACCAGGAAGTTTCCCACATATTAGACATATATTAGTGATAATATAGAATGCCTTGCTTGGACCATAGACCTACATGACCGAGACACGTGACTCAACGTCAAAAAGGCGTACATATCTGTGTCTCGGCAGTAGCCTCACACCGCTTTGCAAACCAGGAAGTTTCCCACATATTAGACATATATTAGTGATAATATAGAATGCCTTGCTTGGACCATAGACCTACATGACCGAGACACGTGACTCAACGTCAAGAAGGCGTACATATCTGTGTCTCGGCAGTAGCTTCACACCGCTTTGCAAACCAGGAAGTTTCCCACATATTAGACATATATGAGTGATAATATAGAATGCCTTGCTTGGACCATAGATCTCTATAACCGAGGCACGTGACTCAACGTCAAGAAGGCGTACATATCTGTGTCTCGGCAGTAGCTTCACACCGCTTTGCAAACCAGGAAGTTTCCCACATATTAGACATATATGAGTGATAATATAGAATGCCTTGCTTGGACCATAGATCTCTATAACCGAGGCACGTGACTCAACGTTGAGAAAGCGTAGATATCTGTGTCTCGGCAGTAGCTTCACACCGCTTTGCAAACCGGAAAGTTTCCCACATATTAGACATATATTAGTGATAATATAGAATGCCTTGCTTGGACCATAGACCTACATGACCAAGACACGTGACTCAACGTCAAGAAGGTGTACATATCTGTGTCTCGGCAGTAGCCTCACACCGCTTTGCAAACCAGGAAGTTTCCCACATATTAGACATATATTAGTGATAATATAGAATGCCTTGCTTGGACCATAGACCTACATGACCGAGACACGTGACTCAACGTCAAAAAGGCGTACATATCTGTGTCTCGGCAGTAGCCTCACACCGCTTTGCAAACCAGGAAGTTTCCCACATATTAGACATATATTAGTGATAATATAGAATGCCTTGCTTGGACCATAGACCCACATGACCGAGACACGTGACTCAACGTCAAGAAGGCGTACAAATCTGTGTCTCGGCAGTAGCTTCACATCGCTTTGCAAACCAGGAAGTTTCCCACATATTAGACATATATTAGTGATAATATAGAATGCCTTGCTTGGACCACAGATCTATATGACCGAGACACGTGACTCAACGTCAAGAAGGCGTACATATCTGTGTCTTGGCAGTAGCTCCACACCGCTTTGCAAGCCAGGAAGTTTCCCACATATTGGGCATATAATAGTGATAATATAGAATGCCTTGCTTGGACCATAGATCTATATCACCGAGACACGTGACTCAACGTCAAGAAAGCGTACATATCTGTGTCTTGGCAGTAGCTTCACACCGCTTTGCAAACCAGGAAGTTTCCCACATATTAGACATATATTAGTGATAATATAGAATGCCTTGCTTGGACCATAGATCTCTATAACCGAGGCACGTGACTTAACGTTGAGAAAGCGTAGATATCTGTGTCTCGGCAGTACCTTCACACCGCTTTGCAAACCGGAAAGTTTCCCACATATTAGACATATATTAGTGATAATATAGAATGCCTTGCTTGGACCATAGACCTACATGACCGAGACACGTGACTCAACGTCAAGAAGGTGTACATATCTGTGTCTCGGCAGTAGCCTCACACCGCTTCGCAAACCAGGAAGTTTCCCACATATTAGACATATATTAGTGATAATATAGAATGCCTTGCTTGGACCATAGACCTACATGACCGAGACACGTGACTCAACGTCAAAAAGGTGTACATATCTGTGTCTCGGCAGTAGCCTCACACCGCTTTGCAAACCAGGAAGTTTCCCACATATTAGACATATATTAGTGATAATATAGAATGCCTTGCTTGGACCATAGACCTACATGACCGAGACACGTGACTCAACGTCAAAAAGGCGTACATATCTGTGTCTCGGCAGTAGCCTCACACCGCTTTGCAAACCAGGAAGTTTCCAACATATTAGACATATATTAGTGATAATATAGAATGCCTTGCTTGGACCATAGATCTATTCGACCGAGACACGTGACTCAACGTCAAGAAGGCGCGCATATCTGTGTCTCAGCAGTAGCTTCACACCGCTTAGCAAACCAGGAAGTTTCCCACATATTAGACATATATTAGTGATAATATAGAATGCCTTGCTTGGACCATAGATCTATTTGACCGAGACACGTGACTCAACGTCAAGAAGGCGCACATATCTGTTTCGGCAGTAGCTTCACACCGCTTTGCAAACCGGGAAGTTTCCCACATATTGGACATATATTAGTGCTAATATAGAATGCTCTGCTTGTACCATAGATCTATATGACCGAGACACGTGACTCAACTTCAAGAAGGCGTACATATCTGTGTCGCGGCAGTAGCTTCACACTGCTTTGCAAACCGGGAAGTTTCCCACATATTAGACATATATTAGTGATAATATAGAATGCCTTGCTTGGACCATAGATCTATTTGACCGAGACACGTGACTCAACGTCAAGAAGGCGTACATATCTGTGTCTCGGCAGTAGCTTCACACCGCTTTGCAAACCGGGAAGTTTCCCACATATTGGACATATATTAGTGCTAATATAGAATGCTCTGCTTGTACCATAGATCTATATGACCGAGACACGTGACTCAACTTCAAGAAGGCGTACATATCTGTGTCTCGGCAGTAGCTTCACACCGCTTTGCAAACCAGGAAGTTTCCCACATATTAGACATATATTAGTGATAATATAGAATGCCTTGCTTGGACCATAGATATATATCACCGAGACACGTGACTCAACGTCAAGAAGGCGTACATATCTGTGTCTCGGCAGTAGCTTCACACCGCTCTGCAAACCGGGAAGTTTCCCACATATTAGACATATATTAGTGATAATATAGAATGCCTTGCTTGGACCATAGATCTATTTGACCGAGACACGTGACTCAACGTCAAGAAGGCGTACATATCTGTGTCTCGGCAGTAGCTTCACACCGCTTTGCAAACCGGGAAGTTTCCCACATATTGGACATATATTAGTGATGATATAGAATGCCTTGTTTGGACCATAGATCTATATCACTGAGACACGTGACTCAACGTCAAGAAGGCGCACATATCTGTGTCTCGGCAGTAGCTTCACACCGCTTTGCAAACCAGGAAGTTTCCCACATATTGGACATATATCAGTGATAATATAGAATGCCTTGCTTGGACCATAGATCTATTTGACCGAGACACGTGACTGAACGTCAAGAAGGCGCACATATCTGTGTCTCGGCAGTAGCCTCACACCGCTTTGCAAACCGGGAAGTTTCCCACATATTGGACATATATTAGTGATAATATAGAATGCCTTGCTTGGACCATAGATCTATATGACCGAGACACGTGACTCAACTTCAAGAAGGCGTACATATCTGTGTCTCGGCAGTAGCTTCACACTGCTTTGCAAACCGGGACGTTCCCCTCATATAAGACATAATTATATCAGTGATATTATCAGAAGCCTTGCTTAGATTCTATTTGTAAATGTCCAATATGACCACCGAGACTGGAACGAGCACATGTCGCTATCGGCTGCAGGAGTACCGTATCTCGGTGAGGTAATATAGAATGCCTTGCTCCGATTCTTTTTGTGAATGTCCAATATGGCCGCCAAGAAATGACGTATCTCGGTGAGGTAATATAGAATGCCTTGCTTGGATTCTTTTTGTAAATGTCCAATATGGCCGCCGAGATTGGAACGAGCACATGTCGCTAACGGCTGCAGGAATAACGTATCTCGGTGAGGTGATATAGAATGCCTTGCTTGGATTATATTTGTAAATGTTCAATATGGCCGCCGAGAATAGAACGAGCACATGTCGCTATCGGCTGCAGGAGTAACGTATCTCGGTGAGGTGATATAGAATGCCTTGCTTGGATTATATTTGTAAATGTCCAATATGGCCGCCGAGAATAGAACGAGCACATGTCGCTATCGGCTGCAGGAGTAACGTATCTCGGCGAGGTGATATAGAATGCATTGCTTGGATTCAATTTGTAAATGTCCAATATGGCCGCCGAGAATGAAACGAGCACATGTCGCTATCGGCTGCAGGAGTAACGTATCTCCGTGGGGTGATATAGAATGCATTGCTTGGATTATATTTGTAAATGTCCAATATGGCCGCCGAGAATGAAACGAGCACATGTCGCTGTCGGCTGCAGGAGTAACGTATCTGGATAAGGTAATATTAAATGCCTCGCTTGGATTCTATTTGTGAATGTCCAATATGGGCGCTGAGATGTGAACGAGCATATGTCGTTATCGGAAGCAGGAGTAACGTGTCGCAGTAAGGTAATACATATTAATGCTATAAGTAAGTATAAGCAGGTGAGGTTATTAAGGATATTAGGGGATTATCAAGGATATAAGGATATTCCGCTAGATCGACTCCCTTGAGCCACTGAGCTAACGGTTCACAGTTAACCCGGCGTTATGATCCACGTCAAGAACGGTTCCACGTCAGTCATATATATTGGGTTTAACGACGCACTGTAGCCTACTGATGGCTACGATCTATTGGCGTCGGTGAATGATGTATGAGCTGATGGGATGATGAAATGGAAGGTTAATTCATTAAGTGTTTCTAGATGGTGGGAAGGAGTCGGTCGTGGCTTGTTGTTAAGGAACTATCCCAGTATTGACCTGAACGTCAGAGGGAAACCACGATGCACCCCTAAGTCAGGATGGTCGACCCCGGTCTCCTGAATGCCGGTTGACTGTATTAACCACTCGGCCACACGTCTCAGTTCAGTCAGTTGGACGAAGTGACGCGAAGCCCGACCGATAATAGCCGAAAGCATCAAGGCAAGCGGCCCCCGACCGGCTTGTACAGCTGTGTGTACTGGTATTTGCCAGCATGAATCACTGCTGCCCGTGAGCGACCCCAACAACAGTCGGGTTATTCGGGGGTATGAGTCACTGCTGCTCGTGAGCGACCCCAACAACAGTCGGGTTATTGGGGGGTATGAATCACTGCTGCTCGTGAGCGACCCCAACAACAGCCAGGTTATTCGGGGGTATGAGTCACTGCTGCTCGTGAGCGACCCCAACAACAGCCAGGTTATTCTGGGGTATGAGTCACTGCTGCTCGTGAGCGACCCCAACAACAGTCGGGTTATTCGGGGGTATGAGTCACTGCTGCTCGTGAGCGACCCCAACAACAGTCGGGTTATTCGGGGGTATGAATCACTGCTGCTCGTGAGCGACCCCAACAACAGTCGGGTTATTCGGGGGTATGAGTCACTACTGCTCGTGAGCGACCCCAACAACAGTCGGGTTATTCGGGGGTATGAATCACTGCTGCTCGTGAGCGACCCCAACAACAGTCGGGTTATTCGGGGGTATGAATCACTGCTGCTCGTGAGCGACCCCAACAACAGTCGGGTTATTCGGGGGTATGAGTCACTACTGCTCGTGAGCGACCCCAACAACAGTCGGGTTATTCGGGGGTACGAATCACTGCTGCTCGTGAGCGACCCCAACAACAGTCGGGTTATTCGGGGGTATGAATCACTGCTGCTCGTGAGCGACCCCAACAACAGTCGGGTTATTCGGGGGTATGAATCACTGCTGCTCGTGAGCGACCCCAACAACAGTCGGGTTATTCGGGGGTACGAATCACTGCTGCTCGTGAGCGACCCCAACAACAGTCGGGTTATTCGGGGGTATGAATCACTGCTGCTCGTGAGCGACCCCAACAACAGTCGGGTTATTCGGGGGTATGAGTCACTGCTGCTCGTGAGCGACCCCAACAACAGTCGGGTTATTCGGGGGTATGAATCACTGCTGCTCGTGAGCGACCCCAACAACAGCCAGGTTATTCGGGGGTATGAATCACTGCTGCTCGTGAGCGACCCCAACAACAGTCGGGTTATTCGGGGGTATGAATCACTGCTGCTCGTGAGCGACCCCAACAACAGCCAGGTTATTCGGGGGCATGAATCACTGCTGCTCATGAGCGACCCCAACAACAGTCGGGTTATTCGGGGGTATGAGTCACTGCTGCTCGTGAGCGACCCCAACAACAGTCGGGTTATTCGGGGGTATGAATCACTGCTGCTCGTGAGCGACCCCAACAACAGCCAGGTTATTCGGGGGTATGAATCACTGCTGCTCATGAGCGACCCCAACAACAGTCGGGTTATTCGGGGGTATGAGTCACTACTGCTCGTGAGCGACCCCAACAACAGTCGGGTTATTCGGGGGTATGAATCACTGCTGCTCGTGAGCGACCCCAACAACAGTCGGGTTATTCGGGGGTATGAGTCACTGCTGCTCGTGAGCGACCCCAACAACAGTCGGGTTATTCGGGGGTATGAATCACTGCTGCTCGTGAGCGACCCCAACAACAGCCAGGTTATTCGGGGGTATGAATCACTGCTGCTCATGAGCGACCCCAACAACAGTCGGGTTATTCGGGGGTATGAGTCACTGCTGCTCGTGAGCGACCCCAACAACAGTCGGGTTATTCGGGGGTATGAATCACTGCTGCTCGTGAGCGACCCCAACAACAGTCGGGTTATTCGGGGGTATGAATCACTGCTGCTCGTGAGCGACCCCAACAACAGTCGGGTTATTCGGGGGTATGAGTCACTGCTGCTCGTGAGCGACCCCAACAACAGCCAGGTTATTCGGGGGCATGAATCACTGCTGCTCGTGAGCGACCCCAACAACAGTCGGGTTATTCGGGGGTATGAGTCACTGCTGCTCGTGAGCGACCCCAACAACAGCCAGGTTATTCGGGGGCATGAATCACTGCTGCTCGTGAGCGACCCCAACAACAGTCGGGTTATTCGGGGGTATGAGTCACTGCTGCTCGTGAGCGACCCCAACAACAGTCGGGTTATTCGGGGGTATGAATCACTGCTGCTCGTGAGCGACCCCAACAACAGTCGGGTTATTCGGGGGTATGAATCACTGCTGCTCGTGAGCGACCCCAACAACAGTCGGGTTATTCGGGGGTATGAGTCACTGCTGCTCGTGAGCGACCCCAACAACAGTCGGGTTATTCGGGGGTATGAGTCACTGCTGCTCGTGAGCGACCCCAACAACAGTCGGGTTATTCGGGGGTATGAATCACTGCTGCTCGTGAGCGACCCCAACAACAGTCGGGTTATTCGGGGGTATGAATCACTGCTGCTCGTGAGCGACCCCAACAACAGTCGGGTTATTCGGGGGTATGAGTCACTACTGCTCGTGAGCGACCCCAACAACAGTCGGGTTATTCGGGGGTATGAATCACTGCTGCTCGTGAGCGACCCCAACAACAGTCGGGTTATTCGGGGGTATGAGTCACTGCTGCTCGTGAGCGACCCCAACAACAGTCGGGTTATTCGGGGGTATGAATCACTGCTGCTCGTGAGCGACCCCAACAACAGTCGGGTTATTCGGGGGTATGAATCACTGCTGCTCGTGAGCGACCCCAACAACAGTCGGGTTATTCGGGGGTATGAGTCACTGCTGCTCGTGAGCGACCCCAACAACAGCCAGGTTATTCGGGGGCATGAATCACTGCTGCTCGTGAGCGACCCCAACAACAGTCGGGTTATTCGGGGGTATGAGTCACTGCTGCTCGTGAGCGACCCCAACAACAGCCAGGTTATTCGGGGGCATGAATCACTGCTGCTCGTGAGCGACCCCAACAACAGTCGGGTTATTCGGGGGTATGAGTCACTGCTGCTCGTGAGCGACCCCAACAACAGTCGGGTTATTCGGGGGTATGAATCACTGCTGCTCGTGAGCGACCCCAACAACAGTCGGGTTATTCGGGGGTATGAATCACTGCTGCTCGTGAGCGACCCCAACAACAGTCGGGTTATTCGGGGGTATGAGTCACTGCTGCTCGTGAGCGACCCCAACAACAGTCGGGTTATTCGGGGGTATGAGTCACTGCTGCTCGTGAGCGACCCCAACAACAGTCGGGTTATTCGGGGGTATGAATCACTGCTGCTCGTGAGCGACCCCAACAACAGTCGGGTTATTCGGGGGTATGAATCACTGCTGCTCGTGAGCGACCCCAACAACAGTCGGGTTATTCGGGGGTATGAGTCACTACTGCTCGTGAGCGACCCCAACAACAGTCGGGTTATTCGGGGGTATGAATCACTGCTGCTCGTGAGCGACCCCAACAACAGTCGGGTTATTCGGGGGTATGAGTCACTGCTGCTCGTGAGCGACCCCAACAACAGTCGGGTTATTCGGGGGTATGAATCACTGCTGCTCGTGAGCGACCCCAACAACAGTCGGGTTATTCGGGGGTATGAGTCACTGCTGCTCGTGAGCGACCCCAACAACAGTCGGGTTATTCGGGGGTATGAATCACTGCTGCTCGTGAGCGACCCCAACAACAGTCGGGTTATTCGGGGGTATGAGTCACTGCTGCTCGTGAGCGACCCCAACAACAGTCGGGTTATTCGGGGGCATGAGTCACTACTGCTCGTGAGCGACCCCAACAACAGTCGGGTTATTCGGGGGTATGAATCACTGCTGCTCGTGAGCGACCCCAACAACAGTCGGGTTATTCGGGGGTATGAATCACTGCTGCTCGTGAGCGACCCCAACAACAGTCGGGTTATTCGGGGGTATGAGTCACTGCTGCTCGTGAGCGACCCCAACAACAGTCGGGTTATTCGGGGGTATGAATCACTGCTGCTCGTGAGCGACCCCAACAACAGTCGGGTTATTCGGGGCTATGAATCACTGCTGCTCGTGAGCGACCCCAACAACAGTCGGGTTATTCGGGGGTATGAATCACTGCTGCTCGTGAGCGACCCCAACAACAGTCGGGTTATTCGGGGGTATGAGTCACTGCTGCTCGTGAGCGACCCCAACAACAGTCGGGTTATTCGGGGGTATGAGTCACTGCTGCTCGTGAGCGACCCCAACAACAGCCAGGTTATTCGGGGGTATGAATCACTGCTGCTCGTGAGCGACCCCAACAACAGTCGGGTTATTCGGGGGTATGAGTCACTACTGCTCGTGAGCGACCCCAACAACAGTCGGGTTATTCGGGGGTATGAGTCACTGCTGCTCGTGAGCGACCCCAACAGCAGTCGGGTTATTTGGGGTTACGAATCACTGCTGCTCGTGAGCGACCCCAACAACAGTCGGGTTATTCGGGGGTATGAGTCACTGCTGCTCGTGAGCGACCCCAACAACAGCCAGGTTATTCGGGGGTATGAATCACTGCTGCTCGTGAGCGACCCCAACAACAGTCGGGTTATTCGGGGGTATGAGTCACTACTGCTCGTGAGCGACCCCAACAACAGTCGGGTTATTCGGGGGTATGAGTCACTGCTGCTCGTGAGCGACCCCAACAGCAGTCGGGTTATTTGGGGTTACGAATCACTGCTGCTCGTGAGCGACCCCAACAACAGTCGGGTTATTCGGGGGTATGAATCACTCTGACCCCAATGACAGCCATGAATGATCGTATCCCAGTGCGACGTTCCAACGGGACGAGATGAGGGAAGACGGGATTCTTATCCCCCTCTCCCCTCCCCCCTCCCCTGGCGTACACGCTACATTATTTGAGTCGAGCGTTTCAACCAAGGACTGTGTCTACTGTGTGTACTTGAATTAAACAATGACGACAGTTCTTCTTCATTTTTATTTTTCATTCATTTATTATTTTTCTTATTGGGTTTAACGACACACTGTAATGATGACTGAGATCTATTGGCGTCGGATGGATGATTATTGAGATGATGGGATGATGAGATGAAGTTTTTTGTGGGTAATGGGAAGGATAGTGGGAAAGAAGCGGTCGTGGCCTATATTGTGGGAACCATCCCGGCATTAGCCTAGACTACAGAGGGAAACCACGAAAAACCCATGTGAAGATGGACGGTAGCGGGGATCGAACCGGGTCCGACATGCCCACTACCTCCCGGGGCACATGGAGCAAGTGCGCTAACCACTCAGCTACTGTGCCGGTCTTTATTTGTCTTATATAACCAGTATATCGTGTGTATTATTCATTCTGTGATCATCTCCAAGTGTTGTCATTCTATTTTATATTCGCCATGTAATTATTAGTGAGAATAAAAACATGTTGAGATAGAATTGAAGAGTTGAAATACCCACAACATGGAATAAGTGAGAACTGCTCAAAGTATTTAATAGAATGCCGCCTAGCGACCCCACCAACAGCTATCTCATACGGGGTAACGAATGAGCCTACACGACCCCACCAACAGCTAGGTCGTACGGGGTAACGAATGAGCTTAACGACCCCACCAACAGCTGGGTCATACGGGGTGACGAATGAGCCTACACGACCCCACCAACAGCTAGGTCGTACGGGGTAACGAATGAGCTTAACGACCCGACCAACAGCTGGGTCGTACGGGGTAACCAATAAGCCTACACGACCCCACCAGCAGCTGGGTCGTACGGGGTCACGAATAAGCCTAAACGACCCCAGCAACAGCTAGGTCGTACGGGGTAACGAATGAGCTTAACGACCCCACCAACAGCTAGGTCATACGGGGTAACGAATGAGCCTAAAGGACCCCACCAACAACCAGGTCATGCGGGGGTATGTCATATCATTCTCACGGGTAATCGGGTATATCCAATTATTGGTGAATGCGATTTGTACCGAATAGGCCTACAGCTGAGGAAATGTTCGCTTTCAATTGACCACTTGTGATAGGCGTGGCTTAACGCCAGGCCACCCTGATTTATACTCCATGTGGGCATTTAGAGATACTCTGATGGGCCATGTCAATTTACCCACATAACAAACAGCCCATTTGATTGGATGTTTTGTTCTGTGACGTTTAATCACTAGTCGTCAGTAGAGGTCAATTATTTTGATTGCATATTCTCCTCAGGAGTGTTTTAATCCGTCTGTTGGTGGTTTACTTTTGAACGGTGTGAGTTTTCAAGATTCTAATAAAAGGAAAATCACAGATGATTTCAATACTTTCAAGACGGTATGAGTTTCATATCAAGACGCGTGGCCGAGTGGTTACACCCTGAACCGTCATTCGGGAGACCGGGGTTCGATTCCCGCCATGGTCGACCATCCTGACAGGGGTGCATCGTGGTTTCCCTCTCTGTCGTTCAGGTTGATACTGGGATGGTTCCTTAACAATAGGCCACGACCGACTTCTTCCCACCATCCAGAGCACATAATAAAATAACCTTTTATCTCATCATCCCATCATCTCATTCATCATCCACCGACGCCAATAGATCGTAGCCGTCAGTATGGTGCGTCGTTGAAACCAATATGAAATATATATATATATATTTTTTTCCTTTTTTTTTACATATATATATATATATATATATATATATATATATATATATATATATATATATATATATACATATATATATATATACATATATATATATCTAATATATATATATATATATATATATATATATATATATATATATATATATATATATATATATATATATATATATATATATATACATATATATATATATATCTAATATATATATATATATATATATATATATATATATATATATATATATATATATTGTCACGAAGATACGTATCTCTATGGCCACTCACCTGAGACCCCTAGACCTTTTACCCTCTATCCTTCTTTCCTCTGTACGTGTATGCGCAATTCCACACCTATACCTCAGTTCCATCATAGGCCACCACAGTGTCTATTCCCGTCAACCCTGGAACCCGCTAGCCTCATAACATCTACGCTAAGCGGGTAGCCTACCTAGAACCCGGCGGGAGTGCGCATGCGCAGAACTGGGTACTACCGATGGCCGGGTGGGTAGCGACTTCTAATGAGATTCTGACCTGAGAGTTGATCTAAGTGATTCAAGGGAGACAGGTGATCACGACAGACCCCGAAGATCGAACGAGAGGGGAGAACCTAGACTCCGACGACCTTCCGACGAGCATCTTCATCGCGACCCCACTCTGGCGACCTCAACTGTTATACGGTAGGAGTAGGACCTATAATTGGGTGGGTTTATTTTTATTTAGGGCTTCACCCAATGGGGGGGCTCTAATTCTAAGGTTCCGGGGTATGTTAATTAGTTACATACATAAAATAGTATTCTCTTTTCAACTATGTCATTCAGTTCTTTGAGAAGTGAGACCCAGTCTGGTCCCGAACCCGATCCCACAACTTAGTGTATACATCCCCATAGAACCTAAGTTGTAACACTGGTGGAGGTGCGAGCTTTCTTTGAGTTATGTTTCATCGATATAGTATTGGTTCGTGGCCAGGTGTGTTCAGTAGTTTCTTGTCGGGTATTTCTATCGAGTGTTAAGGAACGTCCGTTATTTTGTGATGGAGTGGTGCAAGCTTCTTTTACAGATAGGGTCGCTTCACGTTGAACATCAATCAGTTTTCGTGGGAGTGAGATGGTAAATGTTCATTGTGTAGTTGTTAGTGTTGGTTGTTGTTAGGTTGTGTTTTACTGAGCAAGTTGTGCCACAATTCCAAATTTCAATTTTTTTTTTAATTTCTAATCATTTTTTATGCTAAATTTTTTATTTTTCTTTCATTTTTTTTTCTTTTTCAATTTTTTTTTTTTTTCTCCTCTCGTTTTCTACAATATTCAAATCAGATCGAATGTCAAACACTCAAGACAACAACTGCAGAGTAGTTCTTGGCAGACTGTTGTATGACGAAGCGTGTGGAGGTGTTATTTTGCCGGAAAATACTGATGACGTATTTGAGGTAAACGATTCACCTTCCGCGTTATTGGATGAACTTGCAGCGAAAGTAAGAGACCAGCAACTCTCGGTGAAGGCTTATGACAACATTGTAACTAGAGTAATTGAGGACACAACGAGCTTAGCGAAGACAAGGGCGAGTAGACGACTTCTTGACTTGAGTGCGGAGAAAGTTGGCGAACTTCCACCCTTTCGTTGTAGGGCTAAAAGTGTTGGTCGGCTGGGACACACCGGTAGGAAGGATTTAGAGTCTATTGATCGCTCTATTTGGAAAAGAAGGGAACCAAAGTCAACAATGTCGACGATCGTCAAGCCGAAAGTGTTCCGTTTCAAGGAGGAATCGTTCCACGATTGGTTTGGTCGATTCGAGAGGGCGGCCAATGCCAACTCGTGGGATGGTAGCAAGCGAGTTGCGTGTCTACCATGCTATTTGGATGGTCCTCCTTTGCAATGGTGGTTGACCTACCAGGATAAAATTAATGCTGCCACACCTCAGGTTACGATCACCTGGCAAGCCCTGAGGGAGGCTATTGTAGATAGGTTCGACGGAGATGGCAAGTCGGAGAATTGTCACTTCAAGTTGAAAGACAGAGTGCAAAGGCCAGACGAGTCGGCGATGGAATACGTGTATGACGTTATCTCTCTATGCAACAGGGTGGACAGAAATATGACGGAAAAGGCAAAGGTGTCACACGTCATAATGGGTCTGTCACCTAGCTTACTGGATAAGGTTTTATTCATGGAGAATGGTTCCATTGATCAGCTGGTTGCAAACATCGATAAGGTAGAGTCGGCCAAGTCTTCGATTCTTTACAGGGTCGAAAAATCTTTGAATCAATCTAGTGCTAGCCCGTCGTTGGAAAAAGTTAATAGTGCAACTACAAGGGTAGAAGAACAGGTGGCCAGGTTGACAGATATGTTCCAGACTATGCAGGTGAATATGCTACAGGCTCAACAACAGCAATTTCAACAACAACAACAACAACAACAACAACCGCAAACTAGCAATCAACAACGGACTAATTTCAGGTCACAATATGGGGGGTTTTCAAAAAATAAGTCTGTTCCCAATCAAGGGGATGACAGGGGTCAACAGCGCAGTCATACAGGGAGGCCTGCTTGTTTTTTATGCCGCAAGGTTGGCCATTATATTTTAAAATGTCCCAATTTACAGAACGCGAGGGACATGTGCGATCAGGATGAACAGGAGGCTGTACACTCAAATGGGGGGGGAAACTCTTCCCCATAGGCTCTCAGTCAGGAGGGGAGTCTGTGGGTAAGATTAAATACAGGAGTCCTGAGTTTTATGAGTCAATCAAGCGAGACCGGGATGATTACATCCGAAACTTCCGTTCATTTTACCCATTCTCTAATAAGGAAACAGAAACTGAGGATCAGGGCGTTGAACTGCAGGTTGTGGTCATACGGACGATGGGTTCGCTTCACATCAAAACGAAAGTTGAAAACAAGGATGTTAGTTCACTTTTGGATTCGGGAGCGGCAGTGTCTTGTGTGGACGAGACCTTAGTTCAGGATTTAATTCATACACCTGTCCGAAACTTGATTTTACGTGCAGCAAATAATTCAACTTTGAAAGTCATAGGGAGGGTAGATGCTACAGTGGAAATAGGGGATGTTAAATTTATTATTCCCATGATAGCCGTGCGAGGTTTGTCAACAGAATGTATACTTGGTAACGATTTTTCCGAAAAACATGAAGCAACTATTTCGTATGGCAAGCGTAAAGTGTGGCTCGCACACGAAACTCGAAACGTCGAAGTCGCGTTCGACAATGGGGAGGTATTTTCCTTAGACTCACCGAATCTCCCGGTTCCCGAAATTTTGAATGTTGCGGTTTCCGACGTAACAGGGAAGGTGGACATAAACCCAGATTTAGATGCGATTCAAACAGAAAAACTAACAAGCCTCCTTAATTATTTTTATGATCAGTTTGCGTGGTCGTTGGACGACATGGGATCAACAACTGTGGGAGAATGCCATTTTGACCTATTAGATCAAAAACCCGTACATAAACCCCCTTACCGGGTCAGTATGAAGGAGAGGGAAATTATAAGGGAGCAAGTTCAACAAATGGAGGAAAATAACATCATACGACCATCACGTTCAGGTTACGCTAGTCCATGTGTTTTGGTTAAGAAAAAGACGGGAGATTGGAGATTTTGTGTCGATTATAGGGGCCTTAACCGCGTGATAAAACCCGATTCGTACCCGCTTCCGTTAATCGACGACATACTTTCATATCTGAATGGAAGCCAGTTCTTTTCGACGTTGGATCTTTTCTCAGGATACTGGCAATTACCCATAGCTGAAGAGTGTAAACACCTGACAGCATTCATAACACCAGACGGCCTGTGGGAATTTAACCGACTTCCTTTTGGGATGGCTGTTGCGCCAGCACTTTTTCAGCGTTCTATGGACCTTGTTCTTTCGGGTTTGAAATGGAATTCCGCATTGTGCTATCTCGATGATGTAGTGACTATGGGGCCAACCTTCGATATGCACATAGATCGCCTGAGAGCGGTACTAGAGAGATTCAAAGAGGCCGGTCTCAAGTTGAATCCAGCGAAATGCACTTTCGGTTACACGAAAATAAAAATTTTAGGTCATGTGGTAGACAGCTTCGGCATCGCTCTGGACAGAGACAAACTTAAAGCGGTTTCCGAATTCCCTACACCCCAAAAACTCAAAGACGTTCGATCATTTTTAGGCCTCGCAAACTTTTATCGCAAATTCGTGCAAAGTTTTTCGACGTTGGCAGCACCGTTAACGGAATTAACAAGGAAAAATGTCAAATTTGTTTGGGGACAAGCACAGGAAGAAGCTTTCAGAGAACTTAAATCGAAATTACTTGCCGGTCCTATTCTACGTCATTTCAAGGACAATAATGATATCGAAATTCATACAGACGCTAGTCTGAAAGGGGTGGGTGCAATTTTACAACAACGTTTCGAGGGCGAACTTCATCCCGTTGCGTACGCGTCGAAAAAGTTCTCAGACGCAGAGATGAAACTAAATACTACACAGCAAGAGTGTCTAGCAATAGTTTTTGCGCTCAGGACATTCCGCCCGTACATTTGGGGTCGTTTTTTCACCATCGTTAGTGACCACAGTGCCCTATGCTACCTTCAAAATAACACAGACGCGTCAGGGAAATTAGCTCGATGGAGCATTATGTTACAGGACTTCGATTTCAAAATTCGCCATAAGCCCGGCACATTGCATATGGGACCGGATTGTTTATCGCGGTACCCACTCGATGAGGGTTCACCAGTCGAAGGCAAGGGGGATGAGGGCGACGATGAGGTCAAAGTTTTTTCGATAGACATTTCCGACATAGCACGACTACAACAGGAGGATAACAAGCTGGGAGAATTGAGAGAGGCTCTGTTAGACCCCGATAAGGCTACTACGAAGATACGTAGACAGACGAGAAGCTACGTTTTGGATAAAGGGTTGTTGTACCGAAAAAACTACGCTCACAAGGGGGATACCAAACTCTTAGTAATTCCTGACTGTCTGAAATACGAGGTTCTCTTTCATGCGCATGACGCACTCACGTCAGCCCATCTAGGATATATGCGTACTCTTGGTCGTTTGAGGGGAAAGTACTTCTGGGAAGGGATGGCTAAAGAGGTAGAAAAATACGTGGCTAGTTGCCCAAGTTGTCAGGCTAAGAAGTCACCCAAAACTAGACCAGCTGGGCTTCTTACGCCAATACCAGTAGGCCCTATACCGTTCACATTGTGTGGGTGTGACATTCTAGGTCCGTTCCCAAAAACAGACAGAGGTAATAGGTACGTGATCTGTTGTACAGACTATACAACAAAATGGTCCGTAACCGGATGCCTACCTACAGGAGGAGCCGCCGATGTGGCTGACTTTATTGTAAAACATGTCATTTGTAAACATGGCTGCCCTAAGGAAATCTTGACAGATAGGGGCAAAGTTTTCCAATCGAGTCTAGTTACCGGTATATTACAGGGGTTGGGCACTCGGAGCTCATTCACCACGTCTTACAAACCAAGCACAAACGGATTGGTAGAGAGATTCAACGGGGTAATGGCACAAATGATTTCAATGTACGTCAATTCGGCGCACAACGATTGGGACTACTTCGTAGATCTAGTGACATTTGCCTATAATACGGCAACCCAAGAAACCACACGTTACTCCCCCTTTTACCTACTATACGGTCGTCAGCCAATCTTGCCTATAGACGTGTCTCTCCGACAAGGGTTGGATTTGACAGAGGATGCACAGGACGTGATAACTAAAGTCAACGATGCCCGTAAACTCGTGGCTGAAAGAATAAAGTCAGCCCAAGGAAAACAGAAAGAACGATATGACGGTAAACATAGACACGCAGAATACAAGGTCAATCAATTGGTGAAAGTTTATTTTCCGACAAGAAAAGTGGGTCTATCAGATAAGCTCCAAAAACGATGGAGAGGTCCTTATCGTGTCGTTCGCAGGTTATCTGACCTCAACTACGTGGTCATGATCAAAAAGGGTAGAAAGCTAGTTAAAGACACCCTTCATGTCAGTAGGTTGAAACCATTCTATTCTCCAGATGATTGGCGTTTAGGGGAGAAATCAGTAAATTAATAAAAATGTGGGTAGACGATCCATGAAGTTATTATAGTTATAATTATCATCATAGAGTTATAATTACAGATGTTATTTTAGAAATTCATAGTTACTACTTACTATACACGTGGTGTAACTTCAGACGTTTTTTTTCATATATTATTGTACATTACTCTGTTGGAAGTGAGTATGCTACAAAAGGTGTGTCTTGTGTTTCTTTTCAAAGTGAAATTATGTAGGAATAATATCTCAGTATAGTGACTGAGAATCAGTGTCTCGTATACAGTGTTTACGTCACAAGGTCAGCGTGATGTAGCAACACGCAGAGCAAAACACTTTTCAAGTAATTTCAATCAAATGGATTTGATTTGAATGTGGGTTTGTTTTACGGAGTCGAGTGAATTGAATGTTATAGGTTACACATGGGTGAACCATAACAAATGGATTTTAGGGGTGTAATGGGCTATGGGTGTTGTGAGTAGGGTCGCTCCAACTTGGTATAGTTTACATTCACGACGTCTAATAATGTAGCTTTCACAAATAGTAATTTTCAATTCTGATCTTATTCATTTTCATCAAACAAAACGAAAAAAATACTAATAGTACATTTTGTAGTCTCCATGTGCACGGAGAAAATTATTTGTATTATTGGTTGACACTACACTATATTTGTTTCTTGGGAGTGCACGCCTAAGAAAGAAATTGGGATAGTACGGTACTCGTTTCGCATTTTTTTTTTCGGTTCGATTTTTTGTTTTCGTACAAAAAAAAAACTTCTTTTTTCTGTGTATTGTTATTTCGATTATACCGGCATTTAATTATCAACTTCTTGAGGGTAGGGCTTCAGTTTGTTTAACGTCGTGGCATGTCAATTGTTTCAACACGAGCATTTTTTATAAGTAGACACCTCTATACAAAACAAGATATTGGCTATGCGATATTTTCTGTCTCCACTCTGTAATCGAATATTTGTTAGTTTTTTGTTCTTGAATGTGTCAGCATACATGATCGTGCGATCTGCAACATGTAGTATTGACATGAGACGCGTCAGGCGTTTCAAGTCCATCGACTCACGGGATATGAATCAGCAATTCACACCTGATGAAATGACTCTAGGTGCTGATGTGGGGAAATCTGATGTATTATGCAATATATTTAAAATACGATATGTATTCTCATCAACAAAGTTCATGGTAGCTAGAATACGACACAGTTTCTCAGGCCATCATATTGAACCACGGTTGCAAACCATGTAAATGAAATTTGATGAAACCAATTCAAGGTCGTTGATGTCCGTTGACTTTAGGTGAATTCATTCGGTTCTAACAAAATGTATATATTGATGTATTTGTATCTTTGGAACTCGTGTAAATCAGGCACATGACGTGGATGTATATCTTTTAGGTGTATGTGGAACATTGAAATCAATTTAATTGCAATTTTTGGATTCAATTTGTCTTATTGTTCGATTTTGATTTAGATTTATTTCAATAGATCTAACAGAGCGAGTACATAGTTGTCAGTTTTATGATTAGGTGGTTGGTGGATATCTAGTTTGTTTATGGTAATCTTCTTCTTGTCGTCCAATGAGAGCCAACTGAGCCATGTGTGTGTAGGTGTAGTTGATAGGGAAAGATGATAAAGTCATACAATCTGTCAACCATAACAGAGAAAGCACGTACACTCAGCAGCCATCATTGTGTGGGAGGGACTAGGTCTCAAACTACCACCTCTTTCTTAATGAACACATAATGACATAATTATTAATCCATTTATTAACATTTTTTTTTTTTTTTTTTCTCCTTGACGTTGATGTCAATATTTGCTTCACAATTTATATTATTTTTATTGGGGATCTATTTTGTATAAGGAAAACAACAGTTGATCGCCGTCAGAGAAGTCGGATGGCGATGGTCCATGGAATGTACCAGTGAATCGGCTGCTTTTTGAAGTGCATATAGTAATAGTGATGAAGAATGAAAGACATTCAGAAGAAAGATTCATCTCCACTATACTTACCATGACATTGTTGTCACTATGGACACTGATGTGACATTCAATATCGAATTCATAAGTGAAAGTGACAATTACATGTGATTATATTTCAGCATGATCCACTACGTTTTACACTTCAATAATGTGAATATAACATGATTATGATGGGATGATATTTGATAGATTCATCTCCACTGGACTTATCACGACATTGTTGTCACTATATCGACACTGATGTGACATTATATATTTATTTCATAAGTAAAGTGACAAATCTTTGTGCTTATTTTAACATTATTCACTATGTTTTTCATACCATTATTGTGGGTATTATCATAATTATTGATCAGGATGAATGTTCTCTCTTTTTTCTTGTAGCAACGTTA
>CAXFZR010000566.1:0-12500 GCA_964007535.1 Brachyptera risi
GAGAAAGTTGATAGTATATTATTAAAAAACAACGATAAATCATTTTTGACTCTTAAGGGTCTTCTTCCTGTCCGATATTGACACAATTCTTCCCACGTCTTTCTTTCTCCTACCATCCCTCCATTCAGGTTGTAATTTCACCCTCTGCATTGAGTCTTCTGTAGGTTCTATAGCTGTTATACGTGTCTCCTGAAGAACAGGTTTCCAGGCAGTAGGAAGACATCTGCTGTCATCTCTTTTATTAAGGTTATCCATTCGCTTTTCAATCTCGATAGATTCACGTACTAAACGAGGAATAATCTTTTCTTCTATTGCCAGAAGTTTCGTGCTGGCAAAGTCAATGATGTGTCCAGTCTCCATGTTATGTTGGGCCAGTGCCGAAGTCTTTATACCCCACCTGACATTTGTCTCATGTTCATACTTCCTGGCTGATATCCGTTCACACCGTTTGGCCCACATAACTCTTCCTACATTCACCGCACGGGATTTCATATATCCCATGCTGTTCCAGATGAATACCAGCCTTCGGATTTCGCAGCATACCATCGATTTTACAATTAGTTTTAAAAACTGTTTTGATGTTAGACTTCATCAATAGTTTGCTAATTCTATCCGTTATACCTTTGACATAAGGCAGAAAAGCTATTGATCTAGACTTCTCATTCTCGTCTGACACCTGTATGGCGTTATGCGTTTCATCCACACTTTGGACTGCTTCTTTAACAATTTCACATTTATTAAAGATCTATTTATCATTCTGTTCGAAAAGCCGTTCATAACCAATGCTTTTCTCAACTCTATGAATTCTTCATCATAACTTTCCTTGTCTGAAAGCCTGTGTGATCTTATTGCTAAAGTATTGGCAACCGAATTGATCTGTGCCGGAAAATGGTGTGACGTAGCTTGAAGGTAGCGGTCCGTGTGCGTCTTTTTGCTGTATACAGAATATCCCAGATGACCATCATCTTCCCTTCTCACCATCACGTCTAAAAATGGGAGCCGTCTATCCTCTTCTATTTCCATTGTGAACTGGATGTTTTCATGCTGTTCATTCATGTGGTGCAAGAAATGGTCAAGCTGTTCTCTTCCATGCTGCCACACGATGAACGTATCATCAATATAACGTCAACAGCATTTAGGTTTCAGTTCCGACAATTCCAACGCCTCGATTTCGAAGTCTTCTAAGAATAAATTCGCTATGACCGGTGATAGAGGTGTACCCATTGGCGCACCGTCAACCTGGTCGTAAAACTTCTCTCCATTTAAACAGTGTCTTGCTAGATTCAAGATGTGAGGTGCCAATGAATACTTATTTTCAATGATATCCATAGCTTCTGTCACAGGAATACACATAAATGAAGATACAACGTCAAAGCTTACTAGCATATCATCTCTATCTAAAACCATACCTTTCAACAGTTCCACGAATGCTGTGGAGTTTTTGATGTAGGATCTTGCTTCTTCAGACAAGGGTTGCATTTGTCTGGCCACGAATCTAGCCAAATCATGCGTTGGTGATCCTATAGCACTAACTATCGGTCTAAGCGGCATACCAGTTTTATGTATTTTAGGGAGATAACAGCATAATATACCTAACATGCACATAACATAGAACATGACATAACATAGGATAGCACATAACATGGAGACTGGACACATCATTGACTTTGCCAGCACGAAACTTCTAGCAATAGAAGAAAATATTATTCCTCGTTTAGTACGTGAATCTATCGAAATTGAAAAGCGAATGGATAACCTCAATAAAAGAAATGACAGCAGATGTCTTCCTACTGCCTGGAAACCTGTTCTTCAGGAGACACGTATAACAGCTATAGAACCTACAGAAGACTCAATCCAGACGGTGAAATTACAACCTGAATGGAGGGATGGTAGGAGAAAGAAAGACGTGGAAAGAATTGTGTCAATATCGGACAGGAAGAAGACCCTTAGGAGTCAAAAATGATGTATCGTTGTTTTTTATTTATATACAATCAACTTTCTCAACACTTTTTTGTAATATTTTCTTTCTGTTTTTCAATTTGACTTTGATTTTAGGATCAGTTTAATAATAGCTTGGCCGTAGCAAGTTTATTTTATAGAAGGCCAAGACAGAATGTGTGCGAGAAGGCGGTGAATTTATCTTGTCTTTTCAATATTATTAGATTTATATATTTTCGTTGAAAATAGTGATCAAGTTTTATTTTTTCTCTCGAATATTGTAATTTGACCCTGAGGATGCCCAGACAAATCTGGGCGAAACGTCGGTCACTTATTAAAGAAGATATCCATGAATGTACCCAAAATGTGACATTATTCAATCATATGCATCATGGAAAAGGAAGTTTAAAAGCATCTCTATATATATATATATATATATATATATATTTCAATATATATATATATATATATATATATATATATATATATATATATATATATATATATATATATATATATATATATGAATTTAAATATATAGGCTATATATATATATATATATATATATATATGTATATATATATATATATATATAAATATATATATATATATATATATATATATATATATATATATATATATATATATATATATATATATATATATCACTCATCATGCGACTGTTTGTGATTTATTCCTGACATTGAATTCAGGTATATCATGAATATATATATATATATTTATATATATATATATATATATATATATATATATATATATATATATATATATGAATATATATATATATAAATATATATATATATATATATATATATATATATATATATATATATATATATATATAAATATATATATATATATATATAAATATATTTATATATATGAATATATATATATAAATATATATATATATATATATATATATATATATATATATATATATATATATATATATATATATTCATATATATATATTTATATATATATGTCATAGTACCAAAATACCGGGTAGATTGGTCAATGATTTCTAATCAAACGGAGTTCTTGCTCTAGGTAGGTGAATTCGTTTGAGTTTGATTATCTTATAGCTAGTAGTAAATAAGAGAGAAAGGTCAGGAGATAAGCATTAGTTGATAATACAAAATGATAAGTATTGCAGAATTCAAGTTAATATAATATTTATTAGGTCTTAGAATAGTTCTGAGAGCTTATTGCCGATTTGTTAAATCATACAATATTCAATAGCATATAATGATTAAAATATAGTGTTACTTTACACACAAGGTTACACAAACGAATGAATTGAGAATGTGAAAGTTTACAGACAATACAAAACAATCCTGAATGGATTTGAATAGAAAATAGAAATAGTATGGTATGGACTTACAGATTCAAGAGTGTTGATTCGGTGATGTATAATAACGTTGACAATTCTATTGGCGAGACCAACAAAGTGACGGAGTGCGACTGGAGACTCGACTCCCTTCTTTAGGAAAATACTGATTATTTTATATGATTTTGAAAAGCAATAACACGTGTTAATGAACTTCTGGACCTGTCATTGTCCTCTACTTGGACTTATAAATTTGACCCGGAGTCCAGTATGGCAATGTTAAAATGATACCAATGGTTTCTAAAAAATATTCGTCTATAATTATGTCGAATATTATCAAATTTATTACTTTGTTATTTGATTATTTTGGAAAACTCTCAGTTGGTATTGCACCCGTTATCATCGTTGTTTGTAAACAAAACAATTTAGATAACCTGATCTGTAAGATTTATTATATGACTTAATGGGTTTGTCGAACCGAGATAATTTCGAAATCGAATCAACATCTGTAAACTGTCTAGAATTACGAAATACGAGAGAGGACATATATTTAGTAGTATAAGTTTATATCCGGCTTAGGTCATATTCCAATAATTGTTCAGAGAATCCTGTTGTGAAATTACTAATCAATTGTTGTACATCAAGACACAAGCGCTTCATGACAAAGCTATCCCCATGGAAAAAGATGATTACCTCAGGTAATTATCCTTTTACACAGTATACCTTTCTCTGGATGCTACCACAGAATCGATAAGGATATCTCCACTGTTAGTATTCTCCATTTCCAGATTTCCTTCATTATGCTTATTCACTACGGCACATCACTATTAGTTCGTTTCACCCGTTGAGATTGTCTTGCGCGTGCAACATGTTGAGAACGACTTGATCGTCCAGTGCGGAGAGCTGATACGTTTCAAAATAAGAGTTCGACTCCAACCACAGGCGAGAGGTCACTCTTCCGTAGGCTTCTATGTACATATCTTGTAATGCGTCTTGTACAACTGCGTTACTGAGAGAGTCCACGGCGATTTGTAGTCTTTCTATATTTCCGTATCTCTCGAGCCGCTCGGTCACTTGATCGGTGATGATCTCTAGATAGTCCCGATTAGGATGATCGAGTATTGCCATCAGAGGAGCTGGCTGTCGAGGTTGAGGTGTTACTCTCGTCATCCGCGGGGCGTCAAGGCCGTGGTTGGTTGGGACAGTCGTTCAGTGGTATGCACGTTTCCAGCCTCGCGAATCACGCTGGTTGATCTTGTTGAGTGGTCCGTCGTGTTGTTCATCTTTCTGAGTTCGAAGACAAATCAAAATTATTATGATTACCATTTTCATCAATATTAATTAAAGATATCCCAATCAACCCCAGAGTACAATCTAATCTTCTCTCCACACGTTCTCAATGAAACTATATGTCCTCTTACAATTGCAATTTAGTTATTATGAACTATTATAAACTCGTAACAGAATGAGTTTCTCCAATTATCCAATACCATAATATATCCTATTTGTATAGATATGGATTTTGACCATAAACCAATAAAACATGAGTGAGAAAAACAAAATAACCAAAACAAAAAAATAAAAAGTATAACAGTCAAGTTAAACACGAGTTGTATACTAACACCTCGGTCTAAGCTGATTGGTTCATGACTACAGTCAGGTTGGGGTCGTCACGAGTCCCCGTTAGTGTTGAAGAAAGACACTACTGCTAACCCAACCTCTTCCCCTTAAATTTTCAGAACTGTGGAGCGATAGGCCTAACAGCCTCTTCGATCTCCTCGATTAATGATTCCTGAGGTCCTTCCTGTTCAGGGCGCGGTTTTGTAAACGCAACCCTGTATCGCGAGTGAGTGTTCAGCGTGAATTTATTATATTGGTAATATCCAAATGCCAATCCGGCAAACAAGATTAAAATAAAAACGATAATGATGATGACCATGATTGTAGACCCTTCTGTTGTAGCAGTGTATGCTATTGGTTCTCGTAATTCATCAATCAGCTGCTCGATCTGAGATAACGGTATTCCTTGCAATGGAATTGAACTTTCTTTCACACGATCCAACATTTGTTTTGTTTCTTCGATATATTTTATGTCGTGAATGGACTCAACAATTATCTTCTTCTCGAGGGGAGATAATATTTCTTTAACCGGTGGAATATGAAAAACAGGTCGGTCTCTTATCAATTCTGTGTTACCGTTAGTATGAGGCAATAAAACAAATGATGTACTGCTTACCGAGCAGGTAGGAGGTACATCTAATGATCCCGTGTTTTCAAGTTTAATCGTTTGAATTCGAGGTCGACCAAATGTTTCGTTATTATTTTGACACGTTGAAAGTGCTTCAGTAGGAGCACTCACACTATAAATCCATTTGTGAATATCTTTAGATCGGTAAAAGTAGGGTTGATAATAGGCAATCAGTTGTTTTTCACAACTCTGAGCCGCATTCTTTGTATCGCCTACAAAGAGAGAGAACAAACAAGACGGCTCGGTATGCAACCTGATGGGCCATCTAGGAGGACATATCTTAATAATCTTGTCCGAGTACTGAAGCAAGTCTTCAGTAGTCAATGTCATATACATGGTTCTATTATCTGTTATAGCTAAATAGGGAAAATGAGGATTAATAATTACTGACATGTTGCCTAAGCTACTTGGTGTTGGCAAAGGTAATGCTCTAAATAGATTGAAGTAGCGATTCGGCGCTCTCATTGGCAGTTCTACGAATATACGCACTATCTTAGGTATAGCTATAGCATGTACCGTTGCTAACGAATAATACGCGTATATTTCATCCATATTCAAATTAGTCACTAATGACATGTCCATTGGTAAATGCGGTTGAATCGCATTCAAGACTTTGAATAATTGTTTGGGAGGTAAGAAATAGGAATTTAACTTTCCTAGAGCCGTCATGTCTAGGGCTTGTCTGAATAAATTGATTTCTGTTTTAATTTCTTCAAGAGTTACTTCTAATATTCTCATCACCGAAGAGGTAGCCATCACTACATCTTGTTTCCACGACAGTTTAGTCATTTCGTTAATTAAGCGTTTTTCAAAGGTGGACATCTCGATTCGAAGGAGCTCTGTTGCGTTAGCAAGTTGTTTAATAGTTTCAGCATTTCTTATCGTGGCGCCTTGAATGTCGCGAATGACCGTGGACTGATCGGCCACTACATGAATCAATTTATTAGTTTTTATATCAAGCTGAGAAATTTTCCCATTTATTCTATTCAGATCATTCTGACTAAGGGTTCCGAACAAATATTTTAGTACGCTCCCCCCCAAATTAACCAAACCTCGCGGATTCCTCTTTTTACTCGGTGTGAGTGTTGTTTCCAAACTTGCGATTCCCTCCAGTACGTTAATGGCGTCAGCTATCAGGAAACCGGTTTCTCGATCCATGATATCCTGGAAGTCCGTTCGAACGGTGACATTTTTATTCGACTGAATCTTCATAGTTTGGACAGCCTCTACTTCCTGGATGAAAAGTTGAACAGCTTCTTGGTATTGCTCGAAGTTGACGTCAACAGTGAGGATCCATTTGTCTCCCGAGAGGAGGAAGGTACCTTCATTCATGAAGACCAGCCCTTTATCTAGGGCCGTCTCTTCGTCTGTCGACGTGACTGCAGACGTACTGGTTATTCCAAGGATGATGACGTGGATCACGGATATAATCATATTTGCTGTAGTCTAAATATACGTTTTAATCAAATCGGTCCCCACCCATAACCCAAGGGTTAGGTGGGACCAGACCTTGGCTTCTTAGGCCATAACGCGGTTCATCTCCGCGTTCTTCTACTCTCCCAGTTATCTCCATGTCATCCGGTTCGTTGTGGAGGTACATGATGTCGTCTTCGTCGTAAAAGATAATATTATGATCTTGCTTACGATCAGTTGTGCCTGTGGCGATAGCCTCGTCGGGGTTTGTATCAACTGTATCATTGTAGTGTCCAGGTGGTAGATCGTCTTTGCCACCATATGCGAGTTTTAGTCGGTTCGAGTGGACTAGTACTCTCTTTTGGCCATAGATTTCTTCAATTTCAAAGTTGGTCGGCCCAACCACGTTTAAAATGCGGTATGGTCCGGTCCATTTTTTTGTGAACTTTTTATTTAATCCTACAGTTACCACTGGGTGTTGTAGGTACACACGATCTCCCAGCTTCAAATTCACATCCTTAGTTTTATGGGCGATATTGTAATATTTTTCTCTCTGCTTTGTAGCCTCTTCCTAGTGTTTTTGAACAGTGTCGAAGGCAATTTGAAGTCTCAACCGTAATTCCTCGTTAAAATTTTCATGAATACCATAGTGTATTCTTTGAGGAGATACTACATCGTCGAATGGTAGCTCAATGTCTCGGCCATACAATAAGAAGGCCGGTGACTCCTTTGTCGTGCTGTGAGGAGTACTACGATAGGCTAAGAGAGCAAATGGTAGATATCCTTCCCAATCCGTTTGTTCCTTATTTATGAAATGAGAAATCATTTTTGCAAAAGTCAAATGACTTCTTTCGAGTTGTCCGTTCGTAGCAGGATGATAGGGGCTAGTTTGTATTTTGTTGATTTTCAGAATAACTGAGATGTAAAGTTTCTGCCTTGATCTGTCAGTAACTGTCGCGGTACACCGTGCTGTACAATTACGTGTTCAACGAAAGCTTTGGCGACAGTTGGCGCCTTTTGATCGGGGAGAGGTATAGCCTCGGGCCATTTCGTAAAAGCATCTTGGAACGTGAGGATATATTTATTTCCATTTTCGCTCATGTTTAATGGTCCAACAATGTCCAGCATAGTCCTCTGAAAGGGACCGGTGACATCTTGAAACTTTTGCATCGGCGCTTTGCGTAAGTGGGGCGGTGTTTTCATTTCTGCACAAGAGTGACAAGTTTTACAAAACTGTTTTATATCCGAATACATTTTATCCCAATAAAATCTACTTCTAATTAGATCTAACGTTCTTTGTATTCCTTGGTGTCCTGCGAAGGGCAATGAATGATAGGTATGCATGACTTTATTTATCATTGTACTCGGCGCTACTAGTGCGTCATCCCGTGCGTATGTGTTACGAGTATTATATAACAAACCTTCGTCATCCAAACAAAACACATCGGTACTATTCTTGTCGTCTTTTAACATGTCGATGATGTTAATAAGTTTCGGATCTAGCATTTGTTCATTACGTATTCTATCACGGTCCCAAACCGGTTCATAAGTAGTTTCAACGTTGTTTATCACGGGCACGCGGGATAACGCATCGGCATTCGAATTCTCTTTTCCTGGTTTATACGTTACGGAAAAATCAAACTCTGATAAAAGTAGGCTCCATCGTGATAATCGTGAGGAGGGGTCTTTCAGATTAAACAACCATTTTAATGGGCGATGATCTGTAACAATAGTGAATTTCTTTCCGTAGGGGTAACATCTGAACTTTCTACATGCAAATACAATACCTAGGCATTCTCGTTCTATCGTCGAGTATTTTGTCTCTGCCTTATTCAGTTGTCTGCTGATGTAACTTATAGGTCGTTCTCCTAATCCGTTTTTCTGAGATAAAATAGCTCCAATTGCAATAGCGAACGCATCAGTAGTGACAATGAATGGTTCCTCGAACCTGGGAAACGCTAACACAGGTTCTTTACACAAAGCAAGTTTGAGCGTGTCAAACGCCGCTTGCGTTTGACTGTCCCATTCGAAGGGAATATCTTTTTTTGTTAAGGAGGTCAAAGATTCAGCTATTCGCGAGAAATGTTGAATGAATCGCCTGTAATAGCTGGTGAGGCCGATAAAAGCTCGAACCTCTCTCACGCACTTCGGAATTGGATAATCTTTGACCGCACTTATCTTTTCAGGGTCAGGTTCAATGCCATTGTTAGAAACTAAGTGGCCTAGAAACTTGACTTGCTTTAACATAAACTTGCATTTATCTGGTTTCAACGTAAGGTTTGCGTCGCGAAGTTTTTCAAATACCATAGCTAATCTTTTCCGGTGTTCATCAGCTGTGGTTGCGTAGATAATTATGTCGTCTAAATACACAAAACATACTGATCCAATCAGATCCGACAAGGTTGTTGACATTAATCTGGAGAATGTAGCTGGCGCGTTTGCTTACCCGAAAGGCATTCTTATACATTCAAAATGACCATACGGTGTAGAGAAGGCAGTTTTTTCACGATCCGCCGGCTCTATGTCTACTTGCCAATATCCACTGGCTAAATCCGAAGTGGAAAAATATACTGTTCCCGCTAATTTGTCTAATGTTTCATGAATATTGGGTAGGGGAAAAGTATCTTTCTTTGTGACAGAATTCAAAAGTCGGTAATCTATACACGGTCTAACTTTCGATTCGCCTTCAGTTGCTTTCTTCGACACTAGTATTATGGGTGCGGACCAAGGAGATACAGAGTCCACAATAATACCGCCTTCCTTCATCAAATCGATTTGTTCCTGTAACAAGGGTATTTGATGATGTGGGACTCGATACGGTGCCTTGGCAATAGGGGAAACGTCCCCCGTATCTATCTTATGTTTGACTTTGTGTGTGCACTCTAACCTTCTTCCTTCCATGAGGAATATGTCCCTATATTGTTCCAACACCGATATAGTTTTCTGTCTTTCACTTTGACCCAAATGTTTTAACTTATAGTAGTCCTTAATGGATTTCGAACGGAAATCATTATTACTATCTTTAAATTCAGCAAAACACAGCGCGTTCTGTCTCTCAGTTTCAATGTCCACGACTTGGTTATCTCCAAGTCTCACGAGTTCATTAAACTCGATAACCTCATAATCATTAACCGAGTCATCTGTGTGACCTCGGGAGATTACATTGATTTCAGCATAAGATTGGTCACAGCCTCTCTTTGGGTCACTGTCCTCTATCTTTGTGGATAATCCTTCTACAATTCCCACAATGGTTCCCTTAGTTAACCTGACGATTTCACTTGAACTATTCAAGATTCTCACTGGTACCCTACTCTCTTCATTAAAACTAAATGCACTTCTGGCAACTCTTAATTCATCCCCTGTGCTAGCCGCACGGGTTATAATATACCCTGTGTCCCCTTAATCCTTCTGGAAGAAACGCCATAAAAATGTGTCTCCGTATCCGGGTTGATCACTATATTACTATCTAGTGTCACAACACAAGTTTTTGCGGAACCACGGCTATCGTGATGACCCTGCATTTCAGGACAAGGTTCAGGTTTAGGTGAGAGTATTTCAGTAGATTCATTATCTACATAGTTCATGTTTTCTAGCCCTTTTGATGTTAAAGGAATTTCTATATTTCTTATTTTCAAAACGTTTTTATTTGTAAGGATATCTGCTTGGTAGGCTTTGATGAAGTTCAACCCTATTATCCCATCATTTGTGAAGGTTAGTGAATCGTTTAATATTATGCATTCGTAGGGAAAAACTTGGTCTTGAAACATGAAGTCAACCATAGCTACTCCGATATAGGCTATAGAATGCCCCGTTATTCCTCGTAAGTTAAGTTGGGTGTCACAGTAATTTATTTTCACTCCTTTTACGGCTGATTCTTTCAATATCGTAACGGTGGCTCCGGTGTCAACTAGCAAGTTGACTGGCTTATTATTTACTATTAACTAATCGAAATTACCATTGGCTATGTCTATTGTTCGGATAAGGGATACTTCTACTTCTTCGACGGAGGGCTTGTTGAAGCTCCAAGACGGGGATTTCTTGGAGCTACCTCTTAGTTTGGGGACCCGGTATGAGTCGGGCTCACCTGTCCTCTTTTGAGACAATTATTCGCATAATGTCCCTTAGTATTGCACTTGTAACAGGTTACTCCCTGTTTATTTGCATTATTCTGATTTTGAAAACACTGAGCTTTTGTATGTCCCTTTTTGCCGCACCATGAACACTCTGTAGGAATTTGATGTCCAGTAGGACCACCCTTTCTCGCCCTACAATCGACGGATCCATGTCCGGTTTTATTACAATTGAAACAATTACCCGTGAATCGTGACGGATTCACGTTAGGTTTTGATCGATTTTCAATCGCGTTTACAGAACCCGATTTCCGTTGGTCAGGCGGAGGACGAGAGGGAGTCGCTCTCCAGTCTGACGGTGAACCTCCATCCTCCGCCAGACACATAACCGATGCCGATTTATTGAGCATAAAGTTTTGATACTCTGCCTCTGCCACTTTGATAGCATCAGCAAATGAGTGAGGGTCACGTGTTAATACGAAACGCCTGATTTCCGGACGCAGTCCCTTCAAAAACTGTCCCAACATATTTTCTTCTAGTACTATTTTTCTCATATTATTGGCTTCCACAGTGCCTGTTAATTTCAACGTCTTATTACCATTCTTTCGTATGCGTGCTGCATATTCCTGTATAGTATCGTTTGGTTTTTGAATAGTGGTCATAAATCTCTGAAGTGCGTATGTGGGATGCTCTTCCTTTTTGAATCTGCCGATTAGACCTGTTTTCAACTCTTCGAATATTAACGCTGACTTCAATGTTAGATCGGAATTAACATAGTCACGGGCTTCTGCGCGTAATTTTAATTTCACCACGGCACACTTTGTGGCATCATTCCACCCACTGATTGGCGCTATCTGTTCGATTGAATCAAAGAACTCTTCCACTGAAGGAGACGAGTCTTCGATACCCGAAAAGTTTTCAATCAGATGAATCAACCCTCCCACATTTGTTGGGATATTGGGTGGAGGTTGATCGGTTCTATTTGCGTGAGCCATCGCACTTAAATTGATTAACGGTTTCGGTTTGGGTAACAATCTACAGTTCACTCAGCAACGCAAGAAAAAATACAGTAAACTGAATTGAACAGATAACTTATACGATTTGAAACAATTCACCTATAAGTTCCTGAGCCAATTAATCCCTTGAAGCTGTCACCAGTGTCATAGTACCAAAATACCGGGTAGATTGGTCAATGATTTCTAATCAAACGGAGTTCTTGCTCTAGGTAGGTGAATTCGTTTGAGTTTGATTATCTTATAGCTAGTAGTAAATAAGAGAGAAAGGTCAGGAGATAAGCATTAGTTGATAATACAAAATGATAAGTATTGCAGAATTCAAGATAATATAATATTTATTAGGTCTTAGAATAGTTCTGAGAGCTTATTGCCGATTTGTTAAATCATACAATATTCAATAGCATATAATGATTAAAATATAGTGTTACTTTACACACAAGGTTACACAAACGAATGAATTG
>CAXFZR010000567.1:0-35508 GCA_964007535.1 Brachyptera risi
ATAGGCCATGGGGTACAGGTATCGATTTAGGACTTATGAATTATTCTTCTCATTCCTTTGTTTCTCTTGACGGGAGTAATAAAATACTACCTCAAATTAAACTTTTGATATTTATGTAATTTAGTTGCATTTTTCCGATCCCCGTCCTCGAGAGCGAGGCTTCCCTGTCATCGGACACTTTCATCCGTGACAAAGTGGTGCAGGTGCGGGTCCTATTTGCTCAGCACCGTCTAGCAAAAGTAACGTAGCGCCCTTTTCTAGACATATGTCACAACGTTTTATTTCATAGTATTTCTTAAATTTATCGGGTTCAACGACGTACTGTACTGATGACTAGGATCTATTGGCGTGGATTAATGATATATGAGAGAGTGGGATGATGAGATGGAAAGTTATTCCAATAGGTGTTTTTGGAGAGTGTAAAGGAGTCGGTCGTGGCCTGATGTTGAGGAACCATCCCGGCATCAACCTGAACGACAGAGAGTAACGATCGACAATGATGGGAATCGAACATCGGTTCCCCGAATGACGGTCTAGTGGGCTAGCTACTCGACCACACGTCTCAGTTGTATTATTTTGATATTGCTTTGAATTATAAGACTATGTAATTATTGATTTATCTCGCTATCCAGGTAATGGGCTGCCTGCTATCGCTTGTGGAGGGTATCAATATGCTGACGTGGTGTGTCATGGTACAGTTCGACACGCGGTACGGAAGGACAGGCTGGCCAGCAGTGCTAGCCGCAATCATCGCTATCCAGGTGATGGGCTGCCTGCTATCGCTTGTGGAGGGTATCAATATGCTGACGTGGTGTGTCATGGTACAGTTCGACACGCGGTACGGAAGGTCAGGCTGGCCTGCAGTGCTAGCCGCAATCATCGCTATCCAGGTGATGGGCTGCCTGCTATCGCTTGTGGAGGGTATCAATATGCTGACGTGGTGTGTCATGGTACAGTTCGACACGCGGTATGGAAGGTCAGGCTGGCCAGCAGTGCTAGCCGCAATCATCGCTATCCAGGTAATGGGCTGCCTGCTATCGCTTGTGGAGGGTATCAATATGCTGACGTGGTGTGTCATGGTACAGTTCGACACGCGGTACGGAAGGTCAGGCTGGCCTGCAGTGCTAGCCGCAATCATCGCTATCCAGGTAATGGGCTGCCTGCTATCGCTTGTGGAGGGTATCAATATGCTGACGTGGTGTGTCATGGTACAGTTCGACACGCGGTACGGAAGGTCAGGCTGGCCAGCAGTGCTAGCCGCAATCATCGCTATCCAGGTAATGGGCTGCCTGCTATCGCTTGTGGAGGGTATCAATATGCTGACGTGGTGTGTCATGGTACAGTTCGACACGCGGTACGGAAGGTCAGGCTGGCCAGCAGTGCTAGCCGCAATCATCGCTATCCAGGTAATGGGCTGCCTGCTATCGCTTGTGGAGGGTATCAATATACTGACGTGGTGTGTCATGGTACAGTTCGACACGCGGTACGGAAGGTCAGGCTGGCCTGCAGTGCTAGCCGCAATCATCGCTATCCAGGTAATGGGCTGCCTGCTATCGCTTGTGGAGGGTATCAATATGCTGACGTGGTGTGTCATGGTACAGTTCGACACGCGGTACGGAAGGTCAGGCTGGCCTGCAGTGCTAGCCGCAATAATCGCTATCCAGGTGATGGGCTGCCTGCTATCGCTTGTGGAGGGTATCAATATGCTGACGTGGTGTGTCATGGTACAGTTCGACACGCGGTACGGAAGGTCAGGCTGGCCTGCAGTGCTAGCCGCAATCATCGCTATCCAGGTGATGGGCTGCCTGCTATCGCTTGTGGAGGGTATCAATATGCTGACGTGGTGTGTCATGGTACAGTTCGACACGCGGTACGGAAGGTCAGGCCGGCCTGCAGTGCTAGCCGCAATAATCGCTATCCAGGTGATGGGCTGCCTGCTATCGCTTGTGGAGGGTATCAATATGCTGACGTGGTGTGTCATGGTACAGTTCGACACGCGGTACGAAAGGTCAGGCTGGCCAGCAGTGCTAGCCGTAATCATCGCTATCCAGGTAATGGGCTGCCTGCTATCGCTTGTGGAGGGTATCAATATGCTGACGTGGTGTGTCATGGTACAGTTCGACACGCGGTACGGAAGGTCAGGCTGGCCTGCAGTGCTAGCCGCAATCATCGCTATCCAGGTGATGGGCTGCCTGCTATCGCTTGTGGAGGGTATCAATATGCTGACGTGGTGTGTCATGGTACAGTTCGACACGCGGTATGGAAGGTCAGGCTGGCCAGCAGTGCTAGCCGCAATCATCGCTATCCAGGTAATGGGCTGCCTGCTATCGCTTGTGGAGGGTATCAATATGCTGACGTGGTGTGTCATGGTACAGTTCGACACGCGGTACGGAAGGTCAGGCTGGCCTGCAGTGCTAGCCGCAATCATCGCTATCCAGGTAATGGGCTGCCTGCTATCGCTTGTGGAGGGTATCAATATGCTGACGTGGTGTGTCATGGTACAGTTCGACACGCGGTACGGAAGGTCAGGCTGGCCAGCAGTGCTAACCGCAATCATCGCTATCCAGGTAATGGGCTGCCTGCTATCGCTTGTGGAGGGTATCAATATGCTGACGTGGTGTGTCATGGTACAGTTCGACACGCGGTACGGAAGGTCAGGCTGGCCAGCAGTGCTAGCCGCAATCATCGCTATCCAGGTAATGGGCTGCCTGCTATCGCTTGTGGAGGGTATCAATATGCTGACGTGGTGTGTCATGGTACAGTTCGACACGCGGTACGGAAGGTCAGGCTGGCCTGCAGTGCTAGCCGCAATCATCGCTATCCAGGTAATGGGCTGCCTGCTATCGCTTGTGGAGGGTATCAATATGCTGACGTGGTGTGTCATGGTACAGTTCGACACGCGGTACGGAAGGTCAGGCTGGCCTGCAGTGCTAGCCGCAATCATCGCTATCCAGGTGATGGGCTGCCTGCTATCGCTTGTGGAGGGTATCAATATGCTGACGTGGTGTGTCATGGTACAGTTCGACACGCGGTACGGAAGGTGGTCAGGCCGGCCTGCAGTGCTAGCCGCAATCATCGCTATCCAGGTAATGGGCTGCCTGCTATCGCTGGTGGAGGGTATCAATATGCTGACGTGGTGTGTCATGGTACAGTTCAACACGCGGTATGGAAGGTCAGGCCGGCCTGCAGTGCTAGCCGCAATAATCGCTATCCAGGTGATGGGCTGCCTGCTATCGCTTGTGGAGGGTATCAATATGCTGACGTGGTGTGTCATGGTACAGTTCGACACGCGGTACGGAAGGTCAGGCTGGCCAGCAGTGCTAGCCGCAATCATCGCTATCCAGGTGATGGGCTGCCTGCTATCGCTTGTGGAGGGTATCAATATGCTGACGTGGTGTGTCATGGTACAGTTCGACACGCGGTACGGAAGGTCGGGCCGGCCTGCAGTGCTGGCCGCAATCATCGCTATCCAGGTGATGGGCTGCCTGCTATCGCTTGTGGAGGGTATCAATATGCTGACGTGGTGTGTCATGGTACAGTTCGACACGCGGTACGGAAGGTCAGGCCGGCCTGCAGTGCTAGCCGCAATCATCGCTATCCAGGTAATGGGCTGCCTTCTATCGCTTGTGGAGGGTATCAATATGCTGACGTGGTGTGTCATGGTACAGTTCGACACGCGGTACGGAAGGTCAGGCCGGCCTGCAGTGCTAGCCGCAATCATCGCTATCCAGGTAATGGGCTGCCTGCTATCGCTTGTGGAGGGTATCAATATGCTGACGTGGTGTGTCATGGTACAGTTCGACACGCTGTACGGAAGGTCAGGCTGGCCAGCAGTGCTAGCCGCAATCATCGCTATCCAGGTAATGGGCTGCCTGCTATCGCTTGTGGAGGGTTTCAATATGCTGACGTGGTGTGTCATGGTACAGTTCGACACGCGGTACGGAAGGTCAGGCCGGCCTGCAGTGCTAGCCGCAATCATCGCTATCCAGGTAATGGGCTGCCTGCTATCGCTTGTGGAGGGTATCAATATGCTGACGTGGTGTGTCATGGTACAGTTCGACACGCGGTACGGAAGGTCGGGCTGGCCTGCAGTGCTAGCCGCAATCATCGCTATCCAGGTAATGGGCTGCCTGCTATCGCTTGTGGAGGGTATCAATATGCTGACGTGGTGTGTCATGGTACAGTTCGACACGAGGTACGGAAGGTCAGGCTGGCCTGCAGTGCTAGCCGCAATCATCGCTATCCAGGTAATGGGCTGCCTGCTATCGCTTGTGGAGGGTATCAATATGCTGACGTGGTGTGTCATGGTACAGTTCGACACGCGGTACGGAAGGTCAGGCTGGCCAGCAGTGCTAGCCGCAATCATCGCTATCCAGGTAATGGGCTGCCTGCTATCGCTTGTGGAGGGTATCAATATGCTGACGTGGTGTGTCATGGTACAGTTCGACACGCGGTATGGAAGGTCAGGCCGGCCTGCAGTGCTAGCCGCAATAATCGCTATCCAGGTGATGGGCTGCCTGCTATCGCTTGTGGAGGGTATCAATATGCTGACGTGGTGTGTCATGGTACAGTTCGACACGCGGTACGGAAGGTCAGGCTGGCCTGCAGTGCTAGCCGCAATCATCGCTATCCAGGTGATGGGCTGCCTGCTATCGCTTGTGGAGGGTATCAATATGCTGATGTGGTGTGTCATGGTACAGTTCGACACGCGGTACGGAAGGTCAGGCTGGCCAGCAGTGCTAGCCGCAATCATCGCTATCCAGGTAATGGGCTGCCTGCTATCGCTTGTGGAGGGTATCAATATGCTGACGTGGTGTGTCATGGTACAGTTTGACACGCGGTACGGAAGGTCAGGCCGGCCTGCAGTGCTAGCCGCAATCATCGCTATCCAGGTGATGGGCTGCCTGCTATCGCTTGTGGAGGGTATCAATATGCTGATGTGGTGTGTCATGGTACAGTTCGACACGCGGTACGGAAGGTCAGGCTGGCCAGCAGTGCTAGCCGCAATCATCGCTATCCAGGTAATTGGCTGCCTGCTATCGCTTGTGGAGGGTATCAATATGCTGACGTGGTGTGTCATGGTACAGTTCGACACGCGGTACGGAAAGTCAGGCTGGCCAGCAGTGCTAGCCGCAATCATCGCTATCCAGGTGATGGGCTGCCTGCTATCGCTTGTGGAGGGTATCAATATGCTGAAGTGGTGTGTCATGGTACAGTTCGACACGCGGTACGGAAGGTCAGGCCGGCCTGCAGTGCTAGCCGCAATCATCGCTATCCAGGTAATGGGCTGCCTGCGATCGCTTGTGGAGGGTATCAATATGCTGACGTGGTGTGTCATTGTACAGTTCGACACGCGGTATGGAAGGTCAGGCCGGCCTGCAGTGCTAGCCGCAATCATCGCTATCCAGGTAATGGGCTGCCTGCTATCGCTTGTGGAGGGTATCAATATGCTGACGTGGTGTGTCATGGTACAGTTCGACACGCGGTACGGAAGGTCAGGCCGGCCTGCAGTGCTAGCCGCAATCGTCGCTATCCAGGTGATGGGCTGCCTGCTATCGCTTGTGGAGGGTATCAATATGCTGACGTGGTGTGTCATGGTACAGTTCGACACGCGGTACGGAAGGTCAGGCTGGCCAGCAGTGCTAGCCGCAATCATCGCTATCCAGGTGATGGGCTGCCTGCTATCGCTTGTGGAGGGTATCAATATGCTGACGTGGTGTGTCATGGTACAGTTCGACACGCGGTACGGAAGGTCAGGCTGGCCTGCAGTGCTAGCCGCAATCATCGCTATCCAGGTAATGGGCTGCCTGCTATCGCTTGTGGAGGGTATCAATATGCTGACGTGGTGTGTCATGGTACAGTTCGACACGCGGTACGGAAGGTCAGGCTGGCCAGCAGTGCTAGCCGCAATCATCGCTATCCAGGTAATGGGCTGCCTGCTATCGCTTGTGGAGGGTATCAATATGCTGACGTGGTGTGTCATGGTACAGTTCGACACGCGGTACGGAAGGTCAGGCTGGCCTGCAGTGCTAGCCGCAATCATCGCTATCCAGGTAATGGGCTGCCTGCTATCGCTTGTGGAGGGTATCAATATGCTGACGTGGTGTGTCATGGTACAGTTCGACACGCGGTACGGAAGGTCAGGCTGGCCTGCAGTGCTAGCCGCAATCATCGCTATCCAGGTAATGGGCTGCCTGCTATCGCTTGTGGAGGGTATCAATATGCTGACGTGGTGTGTCATGGTACAGTTCGACACGCGGTACGGAAGGTAAGGCTGGCCAGCAGTGCTAGCCGCAATCATCGCTATCCAGGTAATGGGCTGCCTGCTATCGCTTGTGGAGGGTATCAATATGCTGACGTGGTGTGTCATGGTACAGTTCGACACGCGGTACGGAAGGTCAGGCCGGCCAGCAGTGCTAGCCGCAATCATCGTTATCCAGGTAATGGGATGCCTGCTATCGCTTGTGGAGGGTATCAATATGCTGACGTGGTGTGTCATGGTACAGTTCGACACGCGGTACGGAAGGTCAGGCCGGCCTGCAGTGCTAGCCGCAATCTTCGCATTTCCAGGTAATGGGATGCCTGCTATCGCTTGTGGAGGGTATCAATATGCTGACGTGGTGTGTCATAGTACAGTTCGACACGCGGTACGGAAGGTCAGGCTGGCCTGCAGTGCTAGCCGCAATCATCGCTATCCAGGTAATGGGCTGCCTGCTATCGCTTGTGGAGGGTATCAATATGCTGACGTGGTGTGTCATGGTACAGTTCGACACGCGGTACGGAAAGTGGTCAGGCCGGCCTGCAGTGCTAGCCGCAATCATCGCTATCCAGGTAATGGGCTGCCTGCTATCGCTTGTGGAGGGTATCAATATGCTGACGTGGTGTGTCATGGTACGGTTCGACACGCGGTACGGAAGGTGGTCAGGCTGGCCTGCAGTGCTAGCCGCAATCATCGCTATCCAGGTAATGGGCTGCCTGCTATCGCTTGTGGAGGGTATCAATGTGCTGACGTGGTGTGTCATGGTACAGTTCGACACGCGGTACGGAAGGTGGTCAGGCCGGCCTGCAGTGCTAGCCGCAATCATCGCTATCCAGGTAATGGGCTGCCTGCTATCGCTTGTGGAGGGTATCAATATGCTGACGTGGTGTGTCATGGTACAGTTCGACACGCGGTACGGAAGGTGGTCAGGCTGGCCTGTAGTGCTAGCCGCAATCATCGCTATCCAGGTGATGGGCTGCCTGCTATCGCTTGTGGAGGGTATCAATATGCTGACGTGGTGTGTCATGGTACAGTTCGACACGCGGTACGGAAGGTCAGGCTGGCCAGCAGTGCTAGCCACAATCATCGCTATCCAGGTAATGGGCTGCCTGCTATCGCTTGTGGAGGGTATCAATATGCTGACGTGGTGTGTCATGGTACAGTTCGACACGCGGTACGGAAGGTCAGGCTGGCCTGCAGTGCTAGCCGCAATCATCGCTATCCAGGTAATGGGCTGCCTGCTATCGCTTGTGGAGGGTATCAATATGCTGACGTGGTGTGTCATGGTACAGTTCGACACGCGGTACGGAAGGTCAGGCCGGCCTGCAGTGCTAGCCGCAATCATCGCTATCCAGGTAATGGGCTGCCTGCTATCGCTTGTGGAGGGTATCAATATGCTGATGTGGTGTGTCATGGTACAGTTCGACACGCGGTACGGAAGGTCAGGCCGGCCTGCAGTGCTAGCCGCAATCATCGCTATCCAGGTAATGGGCTGCCTGCTATCGCTTGTGGAGGGTATCAATATGCTGACGTGGTGTGTCATGGTACAGTTCGACACGCGGTACGGAAGGTCAGGCTGGCCAGCAGTGCTAGCCGCAATCATCGCTATCCAGGTAATGGGCTGCCTGCTATCGCTTGTGGAGGGTATCAATGTGCTGACGTGGTGTGTCATGGTACAGTTCGACACGCGGTACGGAAGGTCAGGCTGGCCAGCAGTGCTAGCCGCAATCATCGCTATCCAGGTAATGGGCTGCCTGCTATCGCTTGTGGAGGGTATCAATATGCTAACGTGGTGTGTCATGGTACAGTTCGACACGCGGTACGGAAGGTCAGGCCGGCCTGCAGTGCTAGCCGCAATCATCGCTATCCAGGTAATGGGCTGCCTGCTATCGCTTGTGGAGGGTATCAATATGCTGACGTGGTGTGTCATGGTACAGTTCGACACGCGGTACGGAAGGTCAGGCCGGCCTGCAGTGCTAGCCGCAATCGTCGCTATCCAGGTAATGGGCTGCCTGCTATCGCTTGTGGAGGGTATCAATATGCTGACGTGGTGTGTCATGGTACAGTTCGACACGCGGTACGGAAGGTCAGGCCGGCCTGCAGTGCTAGCCGCAATCATCGCTATCCAGGTAATGGGCTGCCTGCTATCGCTTGTGGAGGGTATCAATATGCTGACGTGGTGTGTCATGGTACAGTTCGACACGCGGTACGGAAGGTCAGGCTGGCCAGCAGTGCTAGCCGCAATCATCGCTATCCAGGTGATGGGCTGCCTGCTATCGCTTGTGGAGGGTATCAATATGCTGACGTGGTGTGTCATGGTACAGTTCGACACGCGGTACGGAAGGTCGGGCTGGCCTGCAGTGCTAGCCGCAATCATCGCTATCTAGGTGATGGGCTGCCTGCTATCGCTTGTGGAGGGTATCAATATGCTGACGTGGTGTGTCATGGTACAGTTCGACACGCGGTACGGAAGGTCAGGCCGGCCTGCAGTGCTAGCCGCAATCATCGCTATCCAGGTAATGGGCTGCCTGCTATCGCTTGTGGAGGGTATCAATATGCTGACGTGGTGTGTCATGGTACAGTTCGACACGCGGTACGGAAGGTCAGGCTGGCCTGCAGTGCTAGCCGCAATCATCGCTATCCAGGTAATGGGCTGCCTGCTATCGCTTGTGGAGGGTATCAATATGCTGACGTGGTGTGTCATGGTACAGTTCGACACGCGGTACGGAAGGTCAGGCCGGCCTGAAGTGCTAGCCGCAATCATCGCTATCCAGGTAATGGGCTGCCTGCTATCGCTTGTGGAGGGTATCAATATGCTGACGTGGTGTGTCATGGTACAGTTCGACACGCGGTACGGAAGGTCAGGCCGGCCTGCAGTGCTAGCCGCAATCGTCGCTATCCAGGTAATGGGCTGCCTGCTATCGCTTGTGGAGGGTATCAATATGCTGACGTGGTGTGTCATGGTACAGTTCGACACGCGGTACGGAAGGTCAGGCCGGCCTGCAGTGCTAGCCGCAATCATCGCTATCCAGGTGATGGGCTGCCTGCTATCGCTTGTGGAGGGTATCAATATGCTGACGTGGTGTGTCATGGTACAGTTCGACACGCGGTACGGAAGGTCAGGCCGGCCTGCAGTGCAAGCCGCAATCATCGCTATCCAGGTGATGGGCTGCCTGCTATCGCTTGTGGAGGGTATCAATATGCTGACGTGGTATGTCATGGTACAGTTCGACACGCGGTACGGAAGGTCAGGCCGGCCTGCAGTGCTAGCCGCAATCATCGCTATCCAGGTGATGGGCTGCCTGCTATCGCTTGTGGAGGGTATCAATATGCTGACGTGGTGTGTCATGGTACAGGTCGACACGCGGTACGGAAGGTCAGGCCGGCCAGCAGTGCTAGCCGCAATCATCGCTATCCAGGTAATGGGCTGCCTGCTATCGCTTGTGGAGGGTATCAATATGCTGACGTGGTGTGTCATGGTACAGTTCGACACGCGGTACGGAAGGTCAGGCTGGCCAGCAGTGCTAGCCGCAATCATCGCTATTCAGGTGATGGGCTGCCTGCTATCGCTTGTGGAGGGTATCAATATGCTGACGTGGTGTGTCATGGTACAGTTCGACACGCGGTACGGAAGGTCAGGCTGGCCTGCAGTGCTAGCCGCAATCATCGCCATCCAGGTGATGGGCTGCCTGCTATCGCTTGTGGAGGGTATCAATATGCTGACGTGGTGTGTCATGGTACAGTTCGACACGCGGTATGGAAGGTCAGGCTGGCCAGCAGTGCTAGCCGCAATCATCGCTATCCAGGTAATGGGCTGCCTGCTATCGCTTGTGGAGGGTATCAATATGCTGACGTGGTGTGTCATGGTACAGTTCGACACGCGGTACGGAAGGTCAGGCTGGCCTGCAGTGCTAGCCGCAATCATCGCTATCCAGGTAATGGGCTGCCTGCTATCGCTTGTGGAGGGTATCAATATGCTGACGTGGTGTGTCATGGTACAGTTCGACACGCGGTACGGAAGGTCAGGCTGGCCAGCAGTGCTAGCCGCAATCATCGCTATCCAGGTAATGGGCTGCCTGCTATCGCTTGTGGAGGGTATCAATATGCTGACGTGGTGTGTCATGGTACAGTTCGACACGCGGTACGGAAGGTCAGGCTGGCCAGCAGTGCTAGCCGCAATCATCGCTATCCAGGTAATGGGCTGCCTGCTATCGCTTGTGGAGGGTATCAATATGCTGACGTGGTGTGTCATGGTACAGTTCGACACGCGGTACGGAAGGTCAGGCTGGCCTGCAGTGCTAGCCGCAATCATCGCTATCCAGGTAATGGGCTGCCTGCTATCGCTTGTGGAGGGTATCAATATGCTGACGTGGTGTGTCATGGTACAGTTCGACACGCGGTACGGAAGGTCAGCTGGCCTGCAGTGCTAGCCGCAATCATCGCTATCCAGGTAATGGGCTGCCTGCTATCGCTTGTGGAGGGTATCAATATGCTGACGTGGTGTGTCATGGTACAGTTCGACACGCGGTACGGAAGGTCAGGCTGGCCTGCAGTGCTAGCCGCAATCATCGCTATCCAGGTGATGGGCTGCCTGCTATCGCTTGTGGAGGGTATCAATATGCTGACGTGGTGTGTCATGGTACAGTTCGACACGCGGTACGGAAGGTCAGGCCGGCCTGCAGTGCTAGCCGCAATAATCGCTATCCAGGTGATGGGCTGCCTGCTATCGCTTGTGGAGGGTATCAATATGCTGACGTGGTGTGTCATGGTACAGTTCGACACGCGGTACGGAAGGTCAGGCTGGCCAGCAGTGCTAGCCACAATCATCGCTATCCAGGTAATGGGCTGCCTGCCATCGCTTGTGGAGGGTATCAATATGCTGACGTGGTGTGTCATGGTACAGTTCGACACGCGGTACGGAAGGTGGTCAGGCCGGCCTGCAGTGCTAGCCGCAATCATCGCTATCCAGGTAATGGGCTGCCTGCTATCGCTGGTGGAGGGTATCAATATGCTGACGTGGTGTGTCATGGTACAGTTCGACACGCGGTATGGAAGGTCAGGCCGGCCTGCAGTGCTAGCCGCAATAATCGCTATCCAGGTGATGGGCTGCCTGCTATCGCTTGTGGAGGGTATCAATATGCTGACGTGGTGTGTCATGGTACAGTTCGACACGCGGTACGGAAGGTCAGGCTGGCCAGCAGTGCTAGCCGCAATCATCGCTATCCAGGTGATGGGCTGCCTGCTATCGCTTGTGGAGGGTATCAATATGCTGACGTGGTGTGTCATGGTACAGTTCGACACGCGGTACGGAAGGTCGGGCCGGCCTGCAGTGCTAGCCGCAATCATCGCTATCCAGGTGATGGGCTGCCTGCTATCGCTTGTGGAGGGTATCAATATGCTGACGTGGTGTGTCATGGTACAGTTCGACACGCGGTACGGAAGGTCAGGCCGGCCTGCAGTGCTAGCCGCAATCATCGCTATCCAGGTAATGGGCTGCCTGCTATCGCTTGTGGAGGGTATCAATATGCTGACGTGGTGTGTCATGGTACAGTTCGACACGCGGTACGGAAGGTCAGGCCGGCCTGCAGTGCTAGCCGCAATCATCGCTATCAAGGTAATGGGCTGCCTGCTATCGCTTGTGGAGGGTATCAATATGCTGACGTGGTGTGTCATGGTACAGTTCGACACGCTGTACGGAAGGTCAGGCTGGCCAGCAGTGCTAGCCGCAATCATCGCTATCCAGGTAATGGGCTGCCTGCTATCGCTTGTGGAGGGTTTCAATATGCTGACGTGGTGTGTCATGGTACAGTTCGACACGCGGTACGGAAGGTCAGGCCGGCCTGCAGTGCTAGCCGCAATCATCGCTATCCAGGTAATGGGCTGCCTGCTATCGCTTGTGGAGGGTATTAATATGCTTACGTGGTGTGTCATGGTACAGTTCGACACGCGGTACGGAAGGTCGGGCTGGCCTGCAGTGCTAGCCGCAATCATCGCTATCCAGGTAATGGGCTGCCTGCTATCGCTTGTGGAGGGTATCAATATGCTGACGTGGTGTGTCATGGTACAGTTCGACACGAGGTACGGAAGGTCAGGCTGGCCTGCAGTGCTAGCCGCAATCATCGCTATCCAGGTAATGGGCTGCCTGCTATCGCTTGTGGAGGGTATCAATATGCTGACGTGGTGTGTCATGGTACAGTTCGACACGCGGTACGGAAGGTCAGGCTGGCCAGCAGTGCTAGCCGCAATCATCGCTATCCAGGTAATGGGCTTCCTGCTATCGCTTGTGGAGGGTATCAATATGCTGACGTGGTGTGTCATGGTACAGTTCGACACGCGGTATGGAAGTTCAGGCCGGCCTGCAGTGCTAGCCGCAATCATCGCTATCCAGGTGATGGGCTGCCTGCTATCGCTTGTGGAGGGTATCAATATGCTGACGTGGTGTGTCATGGTACAGTTCGACACGCGGTACGGAAGGTCAGGCTGGCCTGCAGTGCTAGCCGCAATCATCGCTATCCAGGTGATGGGCTGCCTGCTATCGCTTGTGGAGGGTATCAATATGCTGATGTGGTGTGTCATGGTACAGTTCGACACGCGGTACGGAAGGTCAGGCTGGCCAGCAGTGCTAGGCGCAATCATCGCTATCCAGGTAATGGGCTGCCTGCTATCGCTTGTGGAGGGTATCAATATGCTGACGTGGTGTGTCATGGTACAGTTTGACACGCGGTACGGAAGGTCAGGCCGGCCTGCAGTGCTAGCCGCAATCATCGCTATCCAGGTGATGGGCTGCCTGCTATCGCTTGTGGAGGGTATCAATATGCTGATGTGGTGTGTCATGGTACAGTTCGACACGCGGTACGGAAGGTCAGGCTGGCCAGCAGTGCTAGCCGCAATCATCGCTATCCAGGTAATTGGCTGCCTGCTATCGCTTGTGGAGGGTATCAATATGCTGACGTGGTGTGTCATGGTACAGTTCGACACGCGGTACGGAAAGTCAGGCTGGCCAGCAGTGCTAGCCGCAATCATCGCTATCCAGGTGATGGGCTGCCTGCTATCGCTTGTGGAGGGTATCAATATGCTGACGTGGTGTGTCATGGTACAGTTCGACACGCGGTACGGAAGGTCAGGCCGGCCTGCAGTGCTAGCCGCAATCATCGCTATCCAGGTAATGGGCTGCCTGCTATCGCTTGTGGAGGGTATCAATATGCTGACGTGGTGTGTAATGGTACAGTTCGACACGCGGTATGGAAGGTCAGGCCGGCCTGCAGTGCTAGCCGCAATCATCGCTATCCAGGTAATGGGCTGCCTGCTATCGCTTGTGGAGGGTATCAATATGCTGACGTGGTGTGTCATGGTACGGTTCGAGACGCGGTACGGAAGGTCAGGCCGGCCTGCAGTGCTAGCCGCAATCATCGCTATCCAGGTAATGGGCTGCCTGCTATCGCTTGTGGAGGGTATCAATATGCTGACGTGGTGTGTCATGGTACAGTTCGACACGCGGTACGGAAGGTCAGGCCGGCCTGCAGTGCTAGCCGCAATCATCGCTATCCAGGTGATGGGCTGCCTGCTATCGCTTGTGGAGGGTATCAATATGCTGACGTGGTGTGTCATGGTACAGTTCGACACGCGGTACGGAAGGTCAGGCTGGCCAGCAGTGCTAGCCGCAATCATCGCTCTCCAGGTAATGGGCTGCCTGCTATCGCTTGTGGAGGGTATCAATGTGCTGATGTGGTGTGTCATGGTACAGTTCGACACGCGGTACGGAAGGTCAGGCCGGCCTGCAGTGCTAGCCGCAATCATCGCTATCCAGGTAATGGGCTGCCTGCTATCGCTTGTGGAGGGTATCAATATGCTGACGTGGTGTGTCATGGTACAGTTCGACACGCGGTACGGAAGGTCAGGCTGGCCAGCAGTGCTAGCCGCAATCATCGCTATCCAGGTGATGGGCTGCCTGCTATCGCTTGTGGAGGGTATCAATATGCTGACGTGGTGTGTCATGGTACAGTTCGACACGCGGTACGGAAGGTCCGGCTGGCCTGCAGTGCTAGCCGCAATCATCGCTATCCAGGTAATGGGCTGCCTGCTATCGCTTGTGGAGGGTATCAATATGCTGACGTGGTGTGTCATGGTACAGTTCGACACGCGGTACGGAAGGTCAGGCTGGCCGGCAGTGCTAGCCGCAATCATCGCTATCCAGGTGATGGGCTGCCTGCTATCGCTTGTGGAGGGTATCAATATGCTGACGTGGTGTGTCATGGTACAGTTCGACACGCGGTACGGAAGGTCAGGCTGGCCGGCAGTGCTAGCAGCAATCATCGCTATCCAGGTGATGGGCTGCCTGCTATCGCTTGTGGAGGGTATCAATATGCTGACGTGGTGTGTCATGGTACAGTTCGACACGCGGTACGGAAGGCCCGGCTGGCCTGCAGTGCTAGCCGCAATCATCGCTATCCAGGTGATGGGCTGCCTGCTATCGCTTGTGGAGGGTATCAATATGCTGACGTGGTGTGTCATGGTACAGTTCGACACGCGGTACGGAAGGTCAGGCTGGCCTGCAGTGCTAGCCGCAATCATCGCTATCCAGGTGATGGGCTGCCTGCTATCGCTTGTGGAGGGTATCAATATGCTGACGTGGTGTGTCATGGTACAGTTCGACACGCGGTACGGAAGGTGGTCAGGCTGGCCAGCAGTGCTAGCCGCAATCATCGCTATCCAGGTAATGGGCTGCCTGCTATCGCTTGTGGAGGGTATCAATATGCTGACGTGGTGTGTCATGGTACAGTTCGACACGCGGTACGGAAGGTCAGGCCGGCCTGCAGTGCTAGCCGCAATCATCGCTATCCAGGTAATGGGCTGCCTGCTATCGCTTGTGGAGGGTATCAATATGCTGACGTGGTGTGTCATGGTACAGTTTGACACGCGGTACGGAAGGTGGTCAGGCTGGCCTGCAGTGCTAGCCGCAATCATCGCTATCCAGGTAATGGGCTGCCTGCTATCGCTTGTGGAGGGTATCAATATGCTGACGTGGTGTGACATGGTACAGTTCGACACGCGGTACGGAAGGTCAGGCCGGCCTGCAGTGCTAGCCGCAATCATCGCTATCCAGGTGATGGGCTGCCTGCTATCGCTTGTGGAGGGTATCAATATGCTGACGTGGTGTGTCATGGTACAGTTCGACACGCGGTACGGAAGGTCAGGTCGGCCTGCAGTGCTAGCCGCAATCATCGCCATCCAGGTAATGGGCTGCCTGCTATCGCTTGTGGAGGGTATCAATATGCTGACGTGGTGTGTCATGGTACAGTTCGACACGCGGTACGGAAGGTCAGGCCGGCCTGCAGTGCTAGCCGCAATCATCGCTATCCAGGTAATGGGCTGCCTGCTATCGCTTGTGGAGGGTATCAATATGCTGACGTGGTGTGTCATGGTACAGTTCGACACGCGGTACGGAAGGTGGTCAGGCTGGCCTGCAGTGCTAGCCGCAATCATCGCTCTCCAGGTGATGGGCTGCCTGCTATCGCTTGTGGAGGGTATCAATATGCTGACGTGGTGTGTCATGGTACAGTTCGACACGCGGTACGGAAGGTGGTCAGGCTGGCCTGCAGTGCTAGCCGCAATCATCGCTATCCAGGTAATGGGCTGCCTGCTATCGCTTGTGGAGGGTATCAATATGCTGACGTGGTGTGTCATGGTACAGTTCGACACGCGGTACGGAAGGTGGTCAGGCTGGCATGCAGTGCTAGCCGCAATCATCGCTATCCAGGTAATGGGCTGCCTGCTATCGCTTGTGGAGGGTATCAATATGCTAACGTGGTGTGTCATGGTACAGTTCGACACGCGGTACGGAAGGTCAGGCCGGCCTGCAGTGCTAGCCGCAATCATCGCTATCCAGGTGATGGGCTGCCTGCTATCGCTTGTGGAGGGTATCAATATGCTGACGTGGTGTGTCATGGTACAGTTCGACACGCGGTACGGAAGGTCAGGCTGACCGGCAGTGCTAGCCGCAATCATCGCTATCCAGGTGATGGGCTGCCTGCTATCGCTTGTGGAGGGTATCAATATGCTGACGTGGTGTGTCATGGTACAGTTCGACACGCGGTACGGAAGGTCAGGCTGGCCGGCAGTGCTAGCCGCAATCATCGCTATCCAGGTGATGGGCTGCCTGCTATCGCTTGTGGAGGGTATCAATATGCTGACGTGGTGTGTCATGGTACAGTTCGACACGCGGTACGGAAGGCCCGGCTGGCCTGCAGTGCTAGCCGCAATCATCGCTATCCAGGTGATGGGCTGCCTGCTATCGCTTGTGGAGGGTATCAATATGCTGACGTGGTGTGTCATGGTACAGTTCGACACGCGGTACGGAAGGTCAGGCTGGCCTGCAGTGCTAGCCGCAATCATCGCTATCCAGGTGATGGGCTGCCTGCTATCGCTTGTGGAGGGTATCAATATGCTGACGTGGTGTGTCATGGTACAGTTCGACACGCGGTACGGAAGGTGGTCAGGCTGGCCAGCAGTGCTAGCCGCAATCATCGCTATCCAGGTAATGGGCTGCCTGCTATCGCTTGTGGAGGGTATCAATATGCTGACGTGGTGTGTCATGGTACAGTTCGACACGCGGTACGGAAGGTCAGGCCGGCCTGCAGTGCTAGCCGCAATCATCGCTATCCAGGTAATGGGCTGCCTGCTATCGCTTGTGGAGGGTATCAATATGCTGACGTGGTGTGTCATGGTACAGTTTGACACGCGGTACGGAAGGTGGTCAGGCTGGCCTGCAGTGCTAGCCGCAATCATCGCTATCCAGGTAATGGGCTGCCTGCTATCGCTTGTGGAGGGTATCAATATGCTGACGTGGTGTGACATGGTACAGTTCGACACGCGGTACGGAAGGTCAGGCCGGCCTGCAGTGCTAGCCGCAATCATCGCTATCCAGGTGATGGGCTGCCTGCTATCGCTTGTGGAGGGTATCAATATGCTGACGTGGTGTGTCATGGTACAGTTCGACACGCGGTACGGAAGGTCAGGCCGGCCTGCAGTGCTAGCCGCAATCATCGCTATCCAGGTAATGGGCTGCCTGCTATCGCTTGTGGAGGGTATCAATATGCTGACGTGGTGTGTCATGGTACAGTTCGACACGCGGTACGGAAGGTCAGGCCGGCCTGCAGTGCTAGCCGCAATCATCGCTATCCAGGTAATGGGCTGCCTGCTATAGCTTGTGGAGGGTATCAATATGCTGACGTGGTGTGTCATGGTACAGTTCGACACGCGGTACGGAAGGTCAGGCTGGCCAGCAGTGCTAGCCGCAATCATCGCTATCCAGGTGATGGGCTGCCTGCTATCGCTTGTGGAGGGTATCAATATGCTGACGTGGTGTGTCATGGTACAGTTCGACACGCGGTACGGAAGGTCAGGCCGGCCTGCAGTGCTAGCCGCAATCATCGCTATCCAGGTAATGGGCTGCCTGCTATCGCTTGTGGAGGGTATCAATATGCTGACGTGGTGTGTCATGGTACAGTTCGACACGCGGTACGGAAGGTCAGGCTGGCCGGCAGTGCTAGCCGCAATCATCGCTATCCAGGTGATGGGCTGCCTGCTATCGCTTGTGGAGGGTATCAATATGCTGACGTGGTGTGTCATGGTACAGTTCGACACGCGGTACGGAAGGTCAGGCTGGCCGGCAGTGCTAGCCGCAATCATCGCTATCCAGGTGATGGGCTGCCTGCTATCGCTTGTGGAGGGTATCAATATGCTGACGTGGTGTGTCATGGTACAGTTCGACACGCGGTACGGAAGGTCAGGCTGGCCAGCAGTGCTAGCCGCAATCATCGCTATCCAGGTGATGGGCTGCCTGCTATCGCTTGTGGAGGGTATCAATATGCTGACGTGGTGTGTCATGGTACAGTTCGACACGCGGTGCGGAAGGTCAGGCCGGCCTGCAGTGCTAGCCGCAATCATCGCTATCCAGGTGATGGGCTGCCTGCTATCGCTTGTGGAGGGTATCAATATGCTGACGTGGTGTGTCATGGTACAGTTCGACACGCGGTACGGAAGGTCAGGCCGGCCTGCAGTGCTAGCCGCAATCATCGCTATCCAGGTGATGGGCTGCCTGCTATCGCTTGTGGAGGGTATCAATATGCTGACGTGGTGTGTCATGGTACAGTTCGACACGCGGTACGGAAGGTCAGGCCGGCCTGCAGTGCTAGCCGCAATCGTCGCTATCCAGGTGATGGGCTTCCTGCTATCGCTTGTGGAGGGTATCAATATGCTGACGTGGTGTGTCATGGTACAGTTCGACACGCGGTACGGAAGGTCAGGCTGGCCTGCAGTGCTAGCCGCAATAATCGCTATCCAGGTAATGGGCTGCCTGCTATCGCTTGTTGAGGGTATCAATATGCTGACGTGGTGTGTCATGGTACAGTTCGACACGCGGTACGGAAGGTGGTCAGGCTGGCCTGCAGTGCTAGCCGCAATCATCGATATCCAGGTAATGGGCTGCCTGCTATCGCTTGTGGAGGGTATCAATATGCTGACGTGGTGTGTCATGGTACAGTTCGACACGCGGTACGGAAGGTCAGGCTGGCCAGCAGTGCTAGCCGCAATCATCGCTCTCCAGGTAATGGGCTGCCTGCTATCGCTTGTGGAGGGTATCAATGTGCTGATGTGGTGTGTCATGGTACAGTTCGACACGCGGTACGGAAGGTCAGGCCGGTCTGCAGTGCTAGCCGCAATCATCGCTATCCAGGTGATGGGCTGCCTGCTATCGCTTGTGGAGGGTATCAATATGCTGACGTGGTGTGTCATGACACAGTTCGACACGCGGTACGGAAGGTCAGGCTGGCCTGCAGTGCTAGCCGCAATCATCGCTATCCAGGTAATGGGCTGCCTGCTATCGCTTGTGGAGGGTATCAATCTGCTGACGTGGTGTGTCATGGTACAGTTCGACACGCGGTACGGAAGGTCAGGCTGGCCAGCAGTGCTAGCCGCAATCATCGCTATCCAGGTGATGGGCTGCCTGCTATCGCTTGTGGAGGGTATCAATATGCTGACGTGGTGTGTCATGGTACAGTTCGACACGCGGTACGGAAGGTCAGGCTGGCCTGCAGTGCTAGCCGCAATCATCGCTATCCAGGTAATGGGCTGCCTGCTATCGCTTGTGGAGGGTATCAATATGCTGACGTGGTGTGTCATGGTACAGTTCGACACGCGGTACGGAAGGTCAGGCTGGCCAGCAGTGCTAGCCGCAATCATCGCTATCCAGGTAATGGGCTGCCTGCTATCGCTTGTGGAGGGTATCAATATGCTGACGTGGTGTGTCATGGTACAGTTCGACACGCGGTACGGAAGGTCAGGCTGGCCTGCAGTGCTAGCCGCAATCATCGCTATCCAGGTAATGGGCTGCCTGCTATCGCTTGTGGAGGGTATCAATATGCTGACGTGGTGTGTCATGGTACAGTTCGACACGCGGTACGGAAGGTCAGGCCGGCCTGAAGTGCTAGCCGCAATCATCGCTATCCAGGTAATGGGCTGCCTGCTATCGCTTGTGGAGGGTATCAATATGCTGACGTGGTGTGTCATGGTACAGTTCGACACGCGGTACGGAAGGTCAGGCCGGCCTGCAGTGCTAGCCGCAACCGTCGCTATCCAGGTAATGGGCTGCCTGCTATCGCTTGTGGAGGGTATCAATATGCTGACGTGGTGTGTCATGGTACAGTTCGACACGCGGTACGGAAGGTCAGGCCGGCCTGCAGTGCTAGCCGCAATCATCGCTATCCAGGTGATGGGCTGCCTGCTATCGCTTGTGGAGGGTATCAATATGCTGACGTGGTGTGTCATGGTACAGTTCGACACGCGGTACGGAAGGTCAGGCCGGCCTGCAGTGCTAGCCGCAATCATCGCTATCCAGGTGATGGGCTGCCTGCTATCGCTTGTGGAGGGTATTAATATGCTGACGTGGTGTGTCATGGTACAGTTCGACACGCGGTACGGAAGGTCAGGCCGGCCTGCAGTGCTAGCCGCAATCATCGCTATCCAGGTGATGGGCTGCCTGCTATCGCTTGTGGAGGGTATCAATATGCTGACGTGGTGTGTCATGGTACAGTTCGACACGCGGTACGGAAGGTCAGGCCGGCCAGCAGTGCTAGCCGCAATCATCGCTATCCAGGTAATGGGCTGCCTGCTATCGCTTGTGGAGGGTATCAATATGCTGACGTGGTGTGTCATGGTACAGTTCGACACGCGGTACGGAAGGTCAGGCCGGCCTGCAGTGCTAGCCGCAATCATCGCTATCCAGGTGATGGGCTGCCTGCTATCGCTTGTGGAGTGTATCAATATGCTGACGTGGTGTGTCATGGTACAGTTCGACACGCGGTACGGAAGGTCAGGCCGGCCAGCAGTGCTAGCCGCAATCATCGCTATCCAGGTAATGGGCTGCCTGCTATCGCTTGTGGAGGGTATCAATATGCTGACGTGGTGTGTCATGGTACAGTTCGACACGCGGTACGGAAGGTCAGGCCGGCCAGCAGTGCTAGCCGCAATCATCGCTATCCAGGTAATGGGCTGCCTGCTATCGCTTGTGGAGGGTATCAATATGCTGACGTGGTGTGTCATGGTACAGTTCGACACGCGGTACGGAAGGTCAGGCTGGCCAGCAGTGCTAGCCGCAATCATCGCTATCCAGGTGATGGGCTGCCTGCTATCGCTTGTGGAGGGTATCAATATGCTGACGTGGTGTGACATGGTACAGTTCGACACGCGGTACGGAAGGTCAGGCCGGCCTGCAGAAGTGGTACTAACGGAATTTTTTACTGCACTAACAGGCACTAACGGAGCACCAACGAATGATGAAATAATATTTCCACATTCTGACAAGTGAGGGGCAAACTTGACGGACGTTTGTGAATGTCAGATGTTTTCTGAAAATGACTGAACATTGTGCAATTTAGAATAAACTTTTACGCTGCTCGCAATGAAATTCCATTCGATCTGAACTATACTTCGTTGGATATACGTTTCAATTCTGATTAGACCCATCGACATATAGGTCACGCGCTACTTCGAAGCGTCGCGACGCCTATACATGACAATAATTGTATGTTGGCCTATCTACTGAATTATTACCTAAGGTACGAATATGATTAACCTCAGTGGTCCATTTTTTTGGAACGGAGTGAGATGTCACGAATATCGACTTTTTATAGAAAAATTAGATTTCCAGAATTTGCTGTCATTCAGATATTAATAAATCATTCTGATAAGAGATGTTTTGAACTCAAAATACAATTTCACACTTTCGCAAGAAGAATCCGTTCGATACCAATAACACTTCTTTGATCTATCAATCTCACTGCATGATTTGACCCATCGACATATAGGACAAGGGCAAGGCACACCCTACTTTGAAGCGTCGCGACGCCTATACAAGACAATTGTATGTTAATTATATATTAAATCATTGCCTAAAGTGTGATGGATTGATTCATATATGATATTGTGTTCTTTTCTGTTGAAACGGAGTATAAGAGATAACGAACATCGATGATTGGATAAAAAATTTCGACGCTTCGTTTTCAATTAAATATCGTTTGAACTGATGAAATATTCTGATACGACCTTGTTTTGAGCTCAAAATACAATTTTATGCTTTTTGCAACAAAATTTCATTCGACATGAATCATACTTCGTTAGATATATCAATTTCAGTTGTGATTTGACCCTACGAAATATGGGTCACGCACTACTTCGGAGCGTCGCGACGCCTATAAATGATGATGGTTTCATGATTATTATACACTCAATTATTGCTCAAGATGTGCTGAATCGATTGATGTATGCAACTTTCTGTCCTTCTCTTCCAAATCGGAGTAAGATATAACGAAAGATCGCCGTTTCGACAAAAAATACTGAAATTTCAGGGTTTTAATGCCACAGAATTTTTTGAAATCATTGAAATATTTTGATGACTCAATTTTTATTTTTCAAATACTTATCATCGTTGAATAAAAAATGAATGAATTCGATCCGATTTTTTTTTCTTCAGTTATATAGTTTCAATGCTATGATTTGGCCTATCGCGAAGTAAGCGACGCCCACTTTCGAAGTGTCATGGCGCCTATGCATGATACTGAGTTGGAAAGTATCATATACCGAATCATTGCCAAAAGTGTGCCTGATCGATTGATGTATGATACTTATGGTCCCTGCCTCTGAGAGCGGAGTAAAAGTAAACGAAACCTACCTGGTTGGTTAAAAAAAAAAAAAATTGATTCCATGTTGACATTTGGATTGTTTAAATGGATGAAAAAATAAATGAAAACGTTTTTCCAACTGAAAATACTATTATGTGTCGTTTGCAATCAGAATCAGATCATTCCGACGAATACTTTGTGAGATATGTTGATTTGAAAGTTGTGATCCGCACTGTCGGAAAGTGGGCGACGCCCATACTCTAAGTGTCATGGCGCCTGTGCTTGACACTTGTTTTGAAAGTATCATATACGGTTCGATTGCTTGGGATGTGACGAATCGAATGATATATGACACCAGTGGTCCCTCTTAGTGAGAACGGAATGGCAATTTTGGCCTCCTAAATGAAGGACTATACCGTATTTGAGCAGTTTGGAGAAATGGATATAACTACTCAATTTGGAACAGGTTTTGATGCAAGGTTTCTACCCACATATTATCATCTATTCTAGTATTATGATCGTGAAAACGTATTCGGGGTACTTCTCAATGGACTGTTGTGTCATGTGGTTAGGGTTCAGGTAAGGTTTGACTGTGGACACCCAAACCTATGTCACACAGCCGAGTCGACTTTATTCCGGCATACGCGGTATCAGGCGTCCCCATTTCATCGACTCGTGACGGTTCTGCTTTGTGCTATTGGTGCAACACGCTTTGAGCAACCGGCAACACGCGCTCAGCGCACGAATACGTTCACTGTTGATCGTTGTGACGACGCCATAGTTAGACTTCTAACTGTGGTTATGTTACTACGAAAAAATATTAAACTTTTACCAAATGTATCCAATAAACTATATGAACCTGTTGATACTGTTGGACCATTAATTACACTTATATCAGTGCCAAAAACTGATATATTATCTCGGGCAGACCGGTTTATGAACAGCAGTCAACAAGTTAGCTCTGAACAAAACTTCCCGTTGTATTGTGGCCTGTGGGTATCAGCGCATGTTGCCTCTAGAAAAGATCAACATAGCCCATCTCTCAGCGCGTCTAGCTAGTGTTCAAGCAACCGTGAGCAACTAGCTCTTTGATTGGCCAGCATGTTGTTTGTATATACGTAGCACAAAGCACAAGAGTACATTCAGTGTCGTGTTGGATTGTGAATGAGCATATATAGACACCATCAGTGTTGGGTAATGAACTTTCAAAATGAACGCGTTCGTATTTTCTGAACTTTTCAATGAACGCGTTACATTTACAGTCGACGGTCTTGAACTTTATTCACATTCGATTTTTCGGTGATCTTCAACGGAATAAAACGTTCATTTGAATGTTTATAATTTTAGACAATCCTATTCGACACGATCGCACTATCCGTAGGCCTACTTCCCCGCGTCCAAATTCCGAGTGAGATCGGCTATTTTACGGTCTATCCCGAAAGTATAATATTCCCTGTTCGGGATTTCATCATGTGATCACTTGTCACCACGCGAGCCGGCAGCCACGTGTGGACAAGGTTGACGAGTTGTGACTTGTAGGTGTATGTAGGCTGTAAATTCACTGATTGTTTTGTTCTATAGCGTCTGGAAGCAACGCGCTTTTAAAGTGTTGAATAACTATCAAACTTGCGACATTTATTGTAGAAAATGTGAGTACATATATTGTTTTTGAATCCTTTTATTCCATATAATTTTCAAGGTAAATTTTTGAGCAAACTTATGTTTCTTTTTTTTATTTGAACTTGAACTTTTACCGCAAAGCCACGAAAACGAACTTTGAACTTTTAAAAAGATCGATTTATTTGACACGAACTGAACTTTTTAAAAGTTTCTTGTGAAAGTGGACTTCTCCAACACTGGACACCATCCGACAAACGCAACCCTCAATACATCTTAGTTATAAATTGACTATTTAACCCCCAAAATGAGCCAAATCAATTCCCTCCAAGGATTATTTCTCCGCACAATTGAGCAAGTGTTGAATAATTCATCAGTGGATCACTGAGTTGGACAGGAGACACTTAATCAATAGCTAAGCGCTCGTTACAGTATAGCTATGATACACTACGTGTGTGCCATATTGCCTAACTATACCCGTACCAACGCGGGCCTGCTCCTGCACTGGTAGCCCAGCAGGCCGTCGCTGATACGATCAGTCGTGTATCAGCGGTGTAACGACTACACGCTATGTGTGACATGAGAGATCACATCACGATTTAGGCTTTTTGCGGATTTTTTATATTGGGTTTAACGACGCACTGAAATGATTTCCGATCGTTTTTTCAAAATGTGGGGCTTAAGAGGCCGCAGGCGCGCTACACGCGCTCGTTGTTCGCTCGCTTCAGACTCGAGTTTAACATGCATCGTGTGTTAGGCGCCACCCATAGACTAGCCCGCCGAACTCATATTCACGTAAACGCCGTTAATTCCCTTACTTACACTTTTGATATATTTCACAGTCCATATTATTTTTCGGTATTCAAAATTATATATCTAGGTTTCCGTAAACTAGAAATTTTTTCATTTTCCATTTGAAGAATTTGAAAAATTACAAATTTGTTGTTCAAAATTCTATTATTGCTATAACCTCCCTCTTTCAATTATCAACAGAATGCAAAAACAATCATATTGATATCTCAAAAATTACGGCCGTGAGAGTTTGCGGCGTGAAATACGAGCGCCTGCGGCCTCTTAAACGAATCTATGAGGCCTATGCGAAATTTTCTTGAAAATAGTATTTTGTTGAAATTTTTGGAATCGATATATATATATATATATATATATATATATATATATATATATATATATATATATATATATATATATATATATATATATATATGTCGAAATTTTCTGAAGTGTTGGTTGTATTTTTTTCATTTTCTCAAAAAAAATCGTGCTATTAAGGCCGATGGGGAGGTTGAAAGAAATTATTTGATTGCAGATTACGTAAAAATGATGACTCAATTAAGGATATATTTCCCATATTGAGGATGAAAGGTAGTATAAGTAGCCCTATTTCCCATATTGAGGATGAAAGGTAGTATAAGTAGCCCTACTGTAGGCCTACTAAATATTACTGAAAATATTAATGCATTTTTTGCGGATAATAATAAAATTGGTCATTTTTTTTCATTTACCAAGATTGTTGCATACAATATTGAGCATCACTTCACCATTTTTTCGAAATATTTGTGGATTTAAAAAATATATAACTATTGTAGATTTTCGAATTTTCAATACTGCATTGAAAAACGCAGTTGTGTTTCTTATCGCGAACCTCATTCTAAAAATCATATTACCCCACAAATACCACACCTTGATTATTGTTTGCCAACCGACCCCACCAACAGCTAGATTAGATGGGGGTACGAATGAGCGGGTGATAATGAAACTATGATGTGAAGATGGGTGAAAGTACATTTACAAAAACTCATATGCCTTTTGCGGGACTCGAAGCCACGCTCGACGGTGTCTCCGGTTTCTGAAGCGGTGCTTTAGCTGACTGAGCTACCGACGGTGGCCAAAGAAAACGGTGACATTTGGCGTTGTTATATTTGTTAGACAAAAGACAACCTTCTGCTTCCGCATAGAAACAACTATATAGGTCTACATCTAAAAAATATGTTTTCTCTGAGAAAATTACGCGATAAGCTGAATACATATAGTTCTTACGTAAGCGTAACCGCTTTCCACGTATTACAGATATCTGTGTGTGTGTGTGTTTAGTATTATAATATCATGCCCAGAGTCGATAAAGCAGTTCTACCTCCTGTAGAGGTCGTCCGACTTGTGTAGTTTACCGTGTTACAACTTGGCGCGCTGACTATACTTATTGCCGCTTAGAAGTGAAGTTTCCAACAAAAGATTTCGGACTATACCAACTCAAGAATCTGTGAATGTTTGGTAAATTTTGTTTCACAATGAAATACGATTGGTGTTGTGCTGGATGCTGTCAACCACGTCTTTTGAATGTCGACAGTGGACATTTGAAATACATGTGTAGGCCTAATTGTAAACACGGTTTTTAAAATCATTGGTTCTAAGTGATGATGAAGTACTTGAAGAACGATCAGAAAATACTCATCAGTTGCGTCGAAATGCGCTCCATCAGGACTCGTTGCTAATCGTTATTACTTGGATTTACGCCTGCCTTGACGACAAATATTATTGCGGGCTGAGTCGACAATTTCTCAAGTGTTGACTAGAGATTGCCAGATAACCAAGAATCGAATTCCTACTGGTGAGTAAATATTCACGCTAGCCTACTTCAATCATGTAACGTTGATATCTGATGATCAGGAGGGAGAAGACAATTTTCAACACCTGAGAGGCTATACATTTATTATCCTGGTGAGCCTAGTACTAGTAGGCCTACCTAGGCCTAGCTAGATAGGCTGGACTAGACAGTATAGCCTGGGCTCACTTTACTAAGCCCTAGCTAGTAGTATGGAGTGGTATTGTTAGAGCAATCTCTAGGCCTACATGACATAACTTAGATGAACTAAGGCATGGAATTAGTAGTAGGCCTGGTAAGCCTATGACAAACTCAATGACCTAGACCTACGTCTTGTTTGGAACTAGCAAATCAGTGGGCAGTCTCAGCATAAGTTCAGCTTTGCTTTGAAGTCAAGTCGAGTGAACGTTTGAGTTCGCCACAAGACAGATTTTTGTAAACATTATAAATCCCTTACCTACTCATTCTTAGATCTCTATCTCACTTGACTTGCAATGCTATTGCCTACAATAGAATATTCTTGTGTGATATTTCTCCAAATCCAATGTGAATGTAGTTCTGATTACACAAAGTTGATCGTTGGATCAGGTTGACCCCACCTATTGTTATGTGATATTTTCAAATATTGAAATGAAAGGAGTATTTCACATCTAGTGAATCAATCTGTATTTATACGTTCTAGGACAACAATTGGAACTTGGCTTCCAGACCATACTCTTACTACTACAGCAGCAAACCAAGCGAACAGCGAACCTTTGCTCAGTGCCGAAAATATATTCAATTGTTGGAATTATTGAAAGATCACATGACAGCTACACTCTTCGTAGATGTTCATTGCTCTCACTCCTCGCAATAGTAATTCAAGATCGCATAATATTCTGTCAGTTCACTGTGTTTCTTCGGTGTATACTATTTTTTATGACGATGTAATAAATTGAGTGCATCATCTATTATGATATGAGTGTGAATATGTTGTTTATAGCCTCCTCTTACTCGCATCATGTCCTACTCCCTGTCAATTCAATCACAGGTGCCAAGAGATGACAATCTATTGTAATATCAGGAATTCAAATAATTTTGGTCCCTCATTGGGTTAGTTCAAGATTGGCATTCTACATTATTTAGGCTCGATCCTATACATAAATACCTCCTTCTGGTCTGGGCCTACTCCTAGCCCAATCCTGCTTCTTTTATTCACATGTTCAGACCAAGACTATCCATTTTATTCCATTCAAATGTTTGTAGTCAGGTTTCAAGGTCATTTGTGTGTATGTATACATTGATAAGTGAATACATCTATTGCCCAAACTCATATCAATTCCGGTCAAAACTAGATGGATTGAGGACATTGGGATACATAAAACTCTTGTTTTGACAATATCATGTGCATTTTATTGCCGAACTGTAGGAAATCGTCTGGGCTAGAGCGCTAGGCCTGAATTAGCTACGGGTAAGCCTACTGGTATTGATGTACTGGATAGTGAGCTACAAATGTTGGAGAATGTTTCTAAAATATATCTAATTTTTCACTGAAGCCTATGGCTGGTACTATAGAGAAAGTAGTCTCTAGATTGGCAATGCTAATATCTGCTGGTGGTATAGGCCCTACTGATTTTATAATATTCGAGTTTTATTTTTTGCTGAGAGTGACAGTTGACAAGTTTAGTTGTTTGATCATTTTCAGTTTCTTAGGTTATTGCTTTCTGACTCAACATGTTTTAATAGCTGCTTAGACTTGTATATTGAAATTAAAAGTCTTTCTATCATGTTTACATTACCGGTATCTAAACGTGTTGGATACAACTTTGAAACTAGCAGCGAAATTCACCTTCAAACCCTATTTTATTGATCATTAAGAAGTAAATTGAATTTTCGTGACAGATCAGCTGTATCATGAATGAGGCTTCATCGATCAAATACAAAAATGCAAATACAACCAGAAGTTCACGAAGAATGATGCTTACTTGAGATCTCCCGCAATAAGTATAGTCAGCGCTCCCGGTGGCAATTTAATTTTAGCACAACTATTAGCATTGCCAGCGTAGGGAGTCGGACGACCTCTACAGGAGGTAGAACTGCTTTATCGACTCTGATCATGCCTTAATATCATAGCCTTAATTGGGGGACAATGATTTTGTATCAAGTTTCGATGTTATTAAAAAAAAATCATATCAATATCTTATACTGTTCAAAAGTTATCAACAAATGCACTATCTGGTAACTCGCACGATCGCTTTCCATGCATTTTGAAACACAAGCACTTTGATGCACATGCACATCAAATGACCGCACGTCAGTGAAGCCTACGAGAGCGATTACACAATAGGCCTACATACATTCTTCATCGATTCTCTGCTCTTGTATAAACGAACATGAACATATTGAAATATGAAATTACAAATATATTTGAATGTGTTTATGAATAATTGACATACTGTATGGTAGTATAGTAGTAGTTGTGGTGTTTATTTCTTTAAACCTCTTTCGGGGAAATCGGTACACACAAAATTACATGTTTCACATTATAACTATAATAAATAGCATCATATGATTGAGTATATGGCAGTGAGCCATCATTAATTATTTATCAACGACATAGCCATTATAGTATTTCAAACAAGTATGGCCCATAACAAATAATGATCCATTTACAAAGAACTTGTATAATTGCCATCTAATTAAGATGAATCAATAAGATTGAATTTATTCTGATTACTTGGGCCTGGTTCACAATTGAAATAAGGAATAGTGATCATGACATAGCAATAGTGTTATGGTGCATAGTGACATAGGTGGGCCACAATAGCCTCTTATTGCAATGGTTCATTGCCAAACTATATCATTATTTTGCCTTGAACGGTTCGAATTTTAGTGGCAGTGGCAACAACCAAGGCCCTACAGATTATTCTATTATTATTCCATTTTTCTTTTAAAATGATATATTAGCACAGTATATATAGCATAGCTATGCTATGCTTCAGTAGGGTCACTTAGGTAGCCGTTCTTGCAGTAAAAACATGACCGCGCATGTCAAGTCGCTCCTGGTGCTCAGTCACAGAAGCACACGTAGTTGCGCGCGCATTTGTGTTGTCCCTAGCAACTGCATGCGTCTTTGTGGATGTAAACAATTTTTAAGCGGTCGCAGGCTGGCTGTCGTCTCATACGATTTTACAACAATGACTTTTTAGATCTACGAAATGAAAACCATTTTCCAACTTGGTTTGTTTCTGAATTTTAGGCCTACACGGTTAGTTCTATTGGTACTATTAAACTTCATCAAGATGAGTTGTTTCGCAATTAATTGCAAAAAACTACGAAGAAGTAGTCCCAATTTGAGCTTCTTCCAATTTTCTTTGGATGCAAAAAGGTGAGGCGGAACATCTGTAGAACATATAGAAATGAATGGGGCCTAAGCCCAGACCTGATGTAGAATATGCGATGTAGCCTTTAGGCTTAGAGATAGTTTTTAAGTATGAGATTTCAGATTTTCAAATGGCTTCAATAATTCACACTGTATGTGAGTTGATTGTAGGCCTACATTGGAACGTTGGCTGCTGTTCAAATGGAAAAAATCAATCTTTAGTACCGTATTTCCACAATCATGAAATAAGAAATCAAACAACAGCGGTTTTCGATTCAATATCTGTTGACCTACAACACGAGTAACTGTTGTAGGCTATACATCGCCTTCAGGCGATTGAATATTTCACATCAGGTCTAAGCCCAGGTTCTATTTATTTCTATATATTCTACAGATTCCACCTCATTCGGACTACCCCTTCGTAGATTCCTGCAATTAATTGCGAAACAACTCATCTTGATGAAGTTTGAAAGTACCAATAGCCTAGAGTCCGGCTGATTACAAACACTGAAGCTTGTGTTTAGAGCTCAGGTAATAATATGATTAGTTGAATTCAATACATTTTCCAAGTTTCAAACCCACGAATGTATGTGACAGACAGGTCTGTATAATTTTAATCTTGGGTTGCTCTTTTTTTTAGCTTGTACAAGTTTGGGAGTCTACACAGTAATAATTGCCGGGTGATCCTCAAATTCAAATTATGCATTATTAGGGGGGTTACGGGCAGTAGCTCAAACTATTTCTTAGGGGGGTATTTCGGGTAGGGGTATTTCGGAAGTGCAGCATGGGTTTAGGAAGGGGTATTCATGTGAGACAGTTGTTAGGTTTTGCGGAAGAGCTGGCAGGGGTAGTAGACAAGGGGGGCTGTATTGATGCAGTGTTTTTAGATTTTGAAAAGGCTTTCGACAAGGTAGATCACACTATATTATTAGGGAAGTTGAAACTGTCCATTGGGAATGCTGGGTTAGTTAATTGGATTGGAAACTTTCTTCAGGATAGAGTTCAAACAGTTCGAGTAGGTTCGGAGGTTTCAAGTGAGGTTAAGGTTACGTCAGGAGTTCCACAGGGTAGTGTGTTAGGTCCGTTATTATTTGATTTATATATAGATGATCTGACTGGGGTTGTTAATTCGAGAATAAGGTTATTTGCAGATGATTGTGAGGTATATAGGGAAATCAATACAGAGGAGGATGTAGTAGCTATTCAGACAGATTTGACGGCACTTAATTGTTGGGTTCAGTTGAACAAGATGGGTTTAAATGAAAGGAAGTGTAAGTTAGTCACCTTTGGTAGGAGGAGAGTGAGGGCTGATGTGGTGCATGATGTAGGAGGGAAGTCACTTGAGTCAGTGGAAAATTACAAGTACTTAGGGGTGATATTTGATAGACGTCTACGGTGGGGGAGTCAGATTGAGAGAATAGTAAAAAAGAGTATGAATGCACTAAACTTTGTAATGAGGCAGCTTAGGGGGACAAGTATGGAGATAAAGGAAGAGGCTTATTTCTCGTTAGTGCGTCCCATGGTGGAATATGCTAGTTCAGTTTGGGATCCTTATAGATTAGGTGAGATAAGGGATGTGGAAAGGGTGCAAAGGATTGCAGTTAGAAGGGTTACAGGTAGGGTTAGGAGGTGGAAATGGGGGGAGAATGAAAGGGGGGAGAGGGTGAGAATATTGGAGAGTCCATCTGAGATGATCCGAGACTTGGGATGGCGGGAATTGGAAATACGGAGAAAGGAGGATAGGATCTGTAATTTCTTCAGGGTAATGGAAGGAGAAGGGGGCTGGGGAGAGTTGAATAGGTTGATTAAAAGGAATGAGTCAGGGTATGGGGGTAGGCGAAGTCATGATAGAGCAGTAGTTATAAAGGGGGCTAGATTAGATGTCGGTAAGTTCTCTTTCTTGAATAGGACAGGTAGGGATTGGAATGGGCTTAGTAGAAGTATACTTGAAGAGGATGAAATAGGGTTGAAGCTATTCCGTCAGAAGGTTAGGGAGGCGATAGGATAGGATTGATAGGGAACTTGCCACCGCGCATTTATGTGCAACTGCAAGAGTTAATAATAATAATATGGGCCTAGGGTATGAAACTTTCCTACATTCAGTAGGCTAGGCATGGGGAAGCCATTGATTTTGGAAGGTTTATGGTATGACTGAGCTATTCACCCAGCCACAAATAGGCCTACTATGCCTAGCCCTGACACTTATTTCAATCAGACTGGGCCTACGATTAGTCAATAATAATAACTAGGCAAACGCGTTGTGTTGCCGCGTTGATGAATGAGCTGGAACATATCAACTTATCTTTGGATTGGTCATTATATATATATACTCTTTGAGATCCAAACCATTACATCACTGCCATCTTATTTTCCATTATTAATTCATATGATAATAAAGAAGGCTTTGTTTTAATCGTTTAAAATCAAGTGGTGACACTTGTTGCTTTGATTCAATAGGTATCTTCATAGCTTTGAATAATCTATGACTATCAATAACGTAACGGGATAAGCAACATGGCGTAAGTCCTATCCTTTTAACATAAGGTCGTTTTCACCATGATGGAATCAGCGCGCTTTCGTGTACATTTGTGAGATTCGCAATTTCAAATCAAATCGTACGTATTAGGCTCGTATTTCAATATATAGTACATAGTTGTACAATTGCATTGATTTTAATCTTTCTCGTAGATGATGAGTAATTGTCCAGTTATCAAATGGTAAATATAGCAGTAGGGCTCTTGACTATGGGACTAAATGCTTTTACAGACGTATTTTAAATTTAGATTGTCTAATTCAAATAAAATTTATCCCAATATTGTTTAATGCAGTTGGAAAGAGCTGGATTCACAGATTGCATTACATCTATTACTTGTATAGATCAACACACAATAATACCAGCAAATCATCATAACATTTGTGAGGCGGCATCCCTTAGATATACGCATGGTGCGAAAGGAAAGCGCCATATGTTGCTTATCCCGTTACGTTATTGATAGTCATAGGAATAATTAACAAAAATTACATTATAAATTTTTTTACATCGAAACGGCTGATCCGATTTCAGTGAAAGTTCGAAATAATGTGTATCATTATCAGATTGAGATTCTCCGAGAATTTGAATCCTCTTAGATGAAATATTTTTCACGAATTTTTTCCTCCGGGTTATTCTAATGGGAGATAGGCCTAATCGAAATATAAGAACCTTATATTTTGAAGATCAAATCCCAGCCTTCTGTATATAGATCTGATTGATAGTATTCGTAGGCTATTTTAGAGAATGAAATTGAACATAATAAAAATCGCATTTTTCAATTTTTTACTCCGAAACGTCACATCCGATTATTATAAAAGTCCGTAATGATGTGTATTATCATGTTGTTCGAGTTCTGTGAAAATTTGAAAAATTTCGGAGAACATTCACTTAGTCATTTTTTCCGCCTGGCTTATTCATATGAGTTTTTTGAGAACTTCAAAATGATTTATCTCAAGAATTGTAGAACCGATTTTGCCTCAAAACTATACAGCATCAAGTCAGATAGGGGTTCATGTGTGTGCCAAGTTTCATCATGATCTGAATTTCTGTTTGACCTGTAGAGCGCAAAAAAAAAAAACAGAAAAACCAAAAAAAAAAAACACATTCGATTTTTCAAGTACAGTAAAATTGAGTCTTCGCTACGCTCATCCAATAATAATATCTTTATTGTCCTTTGTATGATCATAAAATGATATAAGAAAGTCATATTATACAAAACAGGAATGAGTTAAAATAAACGTGCTTATACATAAAATAATGTACACTTAGTAGCACAAAAAAGCACAAAAAAATGGGATTCATCAGCAGAGTCCCTAAATCAATACTATTCGAACAGGTAGTAGTGGCCTTTAGACCTGTTTCAGGAGCTCTGCGATTGGCTGATAAGGGTTGAATATGATAACAAGATATTCAGAGAGAACCACCCCACCACGTGCTTCTCCATGTGGTGTCTTGTTTTCAGTCGGTATTATCACCTTGGAATATATCACGTGATGACCAAAGGTTGACATGTCGTCTGACGATTATGGGTAGCGTATAGACCGGGTTGTATCCTAATCTATTCATGCAGTTTGTCTATATGCTATATAGGAATTGTAATCAGACCAAGTGGAACTCATTCCAAAAATGTAAAATAAGCGCATGAGACATGATTCTGCGGAGTGATGTGACATATTCAAATTAGAATGAAGACGGATCAAAGATTAGTTAACACTTTTAAAAAGTGTTATAGTGAAACTATTTCAAGTTATTTAATGGATGATTTTCACAGGTATAGGCCTTACATTACAGCTAGAAGTTTACGGCCCTACGGCTGGAAAAACATGTTTTCAGCTGTGTTGTGCATACCGTGGAAATTATATTCCATGACTTGAATAGTTTCAATTCAAACCAACTTGAGTGTAATGAGAAAAGTATTCTGTATTATTAGACGAACTTTAGCGAGGATTCAATTTGACATACTGAAAAAAATGTTGTTCGTTCTTATGTCTATTTGTCGGTTCTCCACAAGTCAAACGGCTACAACTAACAACTTCAAACTTTTTTCACCATGGTTTCTTATCTAACTTAGTTCAGTATAGTTTTGTGGAATTATCGGGTGATAACTTTAGATTTTATGAATTTAAAATTTACAAAAATAGTCGCTAGAATAACACAGCGGAAAAAAAATATTTTCCTCGAAAAATTAATTTTGCGTGGAGTTGAAATACATTTTGATACACAGCATTTATGGGAAGTTTCAGCTTGATCGGGTCGGTCATTATGGAAAAAAATCATCAAATGTGCTGAATTGGTACCACTCGAAGCAGTTTTTACCCATTTATAACTTGAATGTCACCCAATTGGCGAATGTGGGAGAAAGTTTGGCAATCATGTGATTATATATTATATATATATATATATATATATATATATATATGTATATATATATATATATATATATATATATATATATATATATATATATATATATATATATATATATATAGATATATAAGAACCTTATATGGTTATACCTTATATGGCTATAAGGGTATATAAGGGTATATATATATATATATATATATATATATATATATATATATATATATATATATATATATATATATATATATATATATATATATATATATATATATATATATATATATATATATATATATATATATATATATATATACATATATATATATATATATATATATATATATATATATATATATATATATATATATAAATATATATATATATATATATATATATATATATATATACATATATATATATATATATATATATATATATATATATATATATATATATATATATATATATATATATATATATATATATATATATATATATATATATATATATATATATACATATATATATATATATATATATATATATATATATATATATATATATATATATATATAT